>JABSTQ010011371.1:470000-561110 GCA_013358835.2 Ixodes persulcatus
TCGTGGGAGGGCACTGATGGCCTTGTTTTGATTATCGGCTGATGTTTGAGGGCCTAATATATGAGTAATATACATAAATTCCTCGTGTTTTATATTCAAGGCTTGCATTGGTGTTCCTCTTTGTATTAAGTATTTTAGACAACTGCATAAAATATGTTTGGTGTCACGGAGTACTGAACATACTGGGGATGTGGGTGAGTAAATTTGACCAATCATGTGAAGATTTTTTATTGTGTATACCACATCGAGGCGTATCACAGTTTCATCTCCTCTATTCAAGTTTCTCAGAATTCGAAATGTCATATCTGGTTCAATATTTTTCAGGTATGCGTAATAATGACATGGATCTCTCCAAAACGCTGATGAAATATATTTCCCAATCTTTCCGATTATGTAGTTGGAATTTAATATTGATAGAGGAGTTTCGAGGTCGACTTCATTCGCTTGAGCCTCCCTAGCAGCCCAAATCTGCACAGTTCCCGGGTATACCGATATGACCAGAAATCCACTGTAACGCAACGTTATATCCCCGAGTAACGATGTTGTGGCAACGTTGTAGAATTTCATGGCACAATTAAAAATTCGGGCCATTTTTTTTTATATATATTCAACAGAGCGTTTAGAGCAGATTTAGAGTCCACAAAAGCTGTCCAGTTTTGGGAATTTTGAGCATCGATGCAGTTAGCAGTTACACGAACTATGGAGTAGCTTGGCACACGGCATACGAAGCACTGACGTCCCGATAACCGTCAGTTGTACCTTGGCGTAACGCAGTACCAAGCAGAGGGTTCAGCTAGCGCTATCGTATAGGAGCGGTATGGCTCGAGAGCTCCCGATGTGACTTTAAAGCATGCATCATATCCTCACCGCAAAATCAGTATCTCAGGCAAAGAACAAAACGCACAGGGGCAATCATACCGCCCATCTTGCTATCTACGAATATAAGTTGCTTGTAACCTTTCTTCGTTCTTTGATTCTTGCCCAACTCGAAACGTGTCTGCGAAACGAATCGCCGCGGCAATCGTCATATAAACGTGTTTTTTTTTTTCTTTTATTAAGTGAAATTTTACAATATAGTTGCTTAGGTGCAGATACTAGAAAACACGCACTTAAGAAAAGAGGTCTAATACTGCTAAACTAGGCGATTTTAGTTCTTTTTCAGTCACCCTAAACCGTGGTTAACGTTGCCCATGTAAAACCCTATTTAGACGGGCACCCTTAGCCGCAGTTCAGTGCTACTGAAGTCAGATTTATGTGCGGTTAGAAGGGTGCCCGTGTCCTTGCTGGTACCCTATGCCCTTTCGCGGGCATAGGGTACCACAAGCTCTACTAGGACTACTTGTAAACATTGGAACGGCCTGTGCTCCATCGCAAAGTTAGCGAACCCCCAGGCACCCTCTGCCCCACGATTTCACGCGTGAAATAGTGTTGACCTTGACTTAGCATCATTCAGCCTCACGTGGCGTCTTCCGGCGATCGCGATGTGAAAGCACTAACTCCCGTGGTCCCGTGCCCCGTCCCAGGAGGACCTGCTGATCCACGGGGACAGCGTGTACGACATCATCGAGAAGCAGGACCACCAGGCCATCCAGGCCGAGCTCATGCGCAGCCCGAACCCGCTGAGTCTGGCCCCGGACGCCAGGCTCTTCCTCTGCCGCATGAACGTCTCCAGGAACGCTAGGCGGCAGATGCGCTTCGGAGACCAGAAGGTAGGCGTTCTCTCTCTGCTTAAGAAGACGAAATACGCAGAAGGGCATACAGAGGACACGGCTCGAAGATTCCGTGTCGTCTGTATTGTCTTTTATGTCCCTCTTTCTCGTTTCCGTATTTAGTCACCGACTCGCTCAACCATTCAAATTTGTTCTCGGCTTCTATGTCGAATTCTATGCTTTCTCGAATTATTTTTGTCTGTTAGGACCTATATGCCCTTTCAAAGCGTATCACTTGAGCACAAAATGACAAGGGATTGGGCTCTGAACGTACGCGCTGCTTCTCGCATTCCACAGATGAGAGCTATTCGCAACTTTCACGACCGATAGGGGGCGCACTGGCGCCTATCAAAATGGCGGTCATCTGGATGATCGTCGTAGAAAAGCAGTACGAGGCTCGGCCTGCCACGCGCGAGTAATTCTGGTTGTGCTATATACGAGCAGCATTAGTGCCTTAATTCATTTTTTCTCACGTAAGGAAGGTGTAGGCACGCACCTTTATTGGGATGCCGATCATCCAGGAGCTATGGAGCGCGATTCTCACATCGCGGTACCACCATCGCTGAAAGTTACGAATACTGCGCGTGCCCAAAAAACGTTCCACGGTCCAGTAGACGATGACAGCAGCGCGCAGAATGCCATTAATGAAATGGTCCCATATATACTATAAAAGGACCATAAAACGAATCTTGGGCTGGGATAAATGATTTTTGTCGGGGATTTTGCTAATCGCATATCGTTTAGTGGGGCAAAAGAAAAACTAAGTAGACGTAGGTAGAAAGTCAAATGCCTCGCTTTTCCGGGCGAAAATTTTTGAAAGTATGGCGAACTATTTTGGACCTCCTTTTCTTCCAAAGCTCTCCGCCCTTTTCACTGTGATGCATTCGCGGTGCCCAAAGCACGTCAGCCGAAACCAGCTCACGCAGTGGACACGAACGCACGGCGTCGCCCGGACGTGTGCGCTCGTCAGCACTCGATTCGTCGACGAATATTTGGATTCGCGTTCGCGGCCGATGAGTGCCGTGACGGCACCTAATATTATCGTCACCTGCGACCGACAATTGTTCCATGGTGTGCTTAGAAAAGCACGGTGGAAGCTCGGGGTCAGTCGGTTCCAGGTGAAATACTATGTCAGGACCACGTGATTTCTCATTTGTCTTTTGAGTTGAGGAGGAAAGCTAAGGAGGAAGATGTTTAAAGATCGCTTCATGGTCCCCTTAACAAATACCGATCACTATACTGCGTGATGTACGTTAAAGACCCCAGGCCAGCGGTTGTACTGTACTGGCTAACTTGCTCATCTACAGCTGAAAGATCCGTCGACGGTTGAGGCAAACCAAGTTCTAGGCTGCATAAACATGCACACAACCAATTTTTTTTTTTTTTTTTGTAACAAATACTGACGTTACTTCTTCGGTTCTGCGAGGAAGATCGTCCTCTCGTCGTCCTTCTCTCCGAACCTGTGAGAGTAGTGAAAAGAGCTCAAAAGGGGATTAACGCGGGTCATAGGGAGACAAGCAACGCGCCTCATAGGATGACAGGGTCCTATCGTGCGGGATCTACTACGTCACCCTCTCAGAGGCCAGTACGAGGCACACACTAGACACGAGTACTGCGTCAGCGTTATAGGCTGGCGCTCGTGTTTACTCAGTGAAGACACGAGTTTCAGCCGAACGTAGACGAAGGGCAGTTCCCACGTTCAGTCTGTGCCTCGCAATTGCCTCCAATAGATGACGTGGAAAATCCAAAGGTACGGCCTTGTTATGGTGTCGGGACAAAGGTTCCGCACTCTGTTCAACTTTCGAAACTTTTGTGAGAGGAGAGATGAAAGATAAGAGCAAATAACAAACCTGCAAAGCGCACGACGTACACTGGGCGACACTGTTAGCGCGAAAACGACATCAGCCATTTTTGTTTTTCACTTTTATTTTGAAAGGGTATTGCAGGCACCAAATGTTGCCGTTTAGGTTACTGCAATAAGTGAGCACTTATGACAGCGCTTATATTTTAGAAGAAAAACTCAGAAAAAACAACAAAAAAAACACCACCGATCGTTTGTTTCAGCTAAAAGTGTCGTACAGCGTATGTCGTGTTTAACAAAAACATCTCATTGGTGGGCAAAGTCACCTCATTGAATATAGGCTATCTGTTAACCAACCCTTCTGATAAAAAAAAAAAAAAGTAAGCTGCAGAGAGTTGGTTTTCGCGCGTTGCATGTAAGCTGAGTGGTGAAGCCATCTTTAAGTGACGCCGACGTAGTCTGAAATAGCTCATGCCTGCATCTAATATTTTATGCGATTGAAATAGCGACACATTGCTCAAAAATAGTCAGCGTATCTATGCACCTTAATAAATGGCAATTAAACACTACACGTAATGTTTTTTTTTTTTTTTTTTTTTTTTTTTTTTAAGAGGCGTATTTTTGTTTGACCGAGATAGAGGACATAAAATCCAGTGCACAGACATTGTGTTGGGTCAACACCGAGCAGTGTGGAAGACGAGATGGACAAAGCGCCCGTTCTAGTTCGAACTCCTCACCAATTCCGGTTCTTAATCCCGTTAAAGCTGCTTCAAGTGCAAGGACCAGCACTCAGCACCAGAGCCTTCGAATGCTCTAACCTTCGCGCCCCTAGCCTCCGTTTATGCCCTGAATCTTTTAGTCCCACCCTAGTTATTCTATTCTTGTCGTCGTCATCGCTCGGATTATAATAATCAAAGTGATGATGATAAACGTGGAGACGTTGATAGGTCTCCCAGGTTGATAGATATCCCAGTCCAAGTTTTTTTTTTTTTTTAATCATCGCCAGGAGGTAATGCTTAGTAGCCCCGATACCCGTAACTTCCCATCGCATGACCTTGATCGCTCCCATCCTTCATCGCGTTTTGAAGATGATCGACCTTGCATTTCTTCTTGATTAAAATAATTGATAATTGGATCGATTGATCGATAGACGCTGCCTTCATCGTCCGCAACAAGCACCCGAAGCTATTCAAGCAAAACAAGTATAGCCATATACCGCGAACCATACATTTTGATAACGGCGTCTCAATCTTGCCGCTCGATTTAAAAACAAAACAACATAATTAGAAAACATTAATGACTACTTCAACAAACATAATTGCCGAGTAAGATATATTTTTGTTATCCTCTCTGCACCTTGTCCAAGATTCTTTATATGAAGCAAACGCAAAACACGGTTCACTAAAACGGCCTGACATCCACGCCCCCAGTAAGAAAACTAAGGACCAATCATTTCCGATATTTGGTTATTCATTGAATTGCCGCAATGCTCACATTGCTACGGGCTTTAGCTGAGCTAGTTGTTTCGTGCTGGTTAATGCAGAAAGCTGAATTTTGACAGAACACGATGGTGAGGGACGGACGAAGACACCGCTGTTTCGGTACTAAAATGGAGAGATGGGCTAGTCGGTATCTGATTATTTAAACAAAATGTTTCAATACCTTGGTTCATTGCTTTTTAGTCAAATTTTAGTCGAAACTCAGCTGTCCACATTAACGTTTAAATCGCGAGCCAGTTAAAGTGAGGGTCAGCGTCGGGCCGCGCGAAAACCGACAAGACATCCGACCTAATTCGACCCCTCCAAAACGGTTCCTCAACGTCCATCGCAAGATCAAACTAGACACGCGCCGTCCTGGGCCGCAAGTGAGACTCCTTCAGCTCGCTTCCACTTAGGGCCCGTGTACGCGTCGAGAAGCCAGACGCAGCCCCCTAGGAATCCGCGATGACCGACAACGCGCTAACCACCAGCTACCATCGCCACAAAAAACGTTAATCTGCTAAACTCCGTTCAACCCTACAAGCTGACAGTGCCGTTGGAAGCTATACGTCCTCGGTGGACCGGTCCCGCGTCTATCCTTGGACACGTGATTACGCTTTTACCCGTGCTCACCCTCACAGAGCGGAGTCACACGATGAAAAGGAGGCGTTTGATTGGTCCGGCGCTTGCCGCACTGTCACCTTTAAGGGGTGAACGGACCGTGCAATGCCTCGGGTGTCTCCCGTAAATCAGAGGGAGCAAGAAGACGTCATGAGTGCTCCGGGCGACGTGTATGGGCCGTCGATCATGCAGCCGCCCGGCACCGATGGAAGACGGTTCCTCCGGGTTATTAGCATTGCCCGTCTCCGTCTTTCCTCGGCAGCCGGGAAAATGTGCCGTGTTCGTTTTCTCTCTTCTCTCTCGCTTTCTTTCTCGCGCTTACAACGTGAAAGCTCTAAGGTCAGACGGCCGCCAGTCTGTATACTATCCACCAGTATGGTCGATGGCACAATGGCGGCTGTGTTCAATTAAAGAATATTGTTTTCTCGTTTTCGGTTTTTTTTTATTAATATTTTTTATCAACCTGCTTGTTGTGATTTTGGTTTTTCTTTTTATTTTTTTTTTCTCCTTATTACCGAGTCATTCTGAGGACCCGTCGACCACCCCGAAAAAATCGCTTGCATTCGCCTCTCCGAGAAGAGTACAGACGACTCGGCTTATAGGGACATCGCTTGCAGTCACACTGTGTTTATAGTAACACTGAAACGGCTTGACGGATTTGACACAGGAGCATTGCACCACGACGTGCCGAGCCATTTCGCCGTAAAATGAGTATGCTGGCGTTTTTTTTTTTTTTTTTTCATACTAAACTGCGCTAGTTTCTGAGACTTTTACGCTAGTTGTGTACAGGAGATCAACTTTTTGGCGATGCGGCTTCCTGTAAGAACGACAATGTGCAGGGTGTGCGTAGGAAAACGTTGCCCCGTTTCTGCGTACAGCGTGACGAATAAACACTTCGCACAAATCTGAAGCTACGCCTCAAGGTCACTAGCCGTGCGATCATGGTATATGTTTTGAGGACAGGTTTATACCTATGTATGAAAAGAGCGAACTTAAAATAAATTAAAAAAAATACATTTCAATACTATGTATGTCCATGCTATGTCCAAGAGACGAGCAGTGTCTGTTTGTCTGCTAGCTAATGACATGTTCCCATTGAACTTAGTAAAACAAATTCGGCTACAACTTTTGACCAAAGCTAACGTTGTGCCTTGCAACTTTCGCATCTTGCCGGTCGTAACCTTGAGGCGGAGATCCAGCCATCTGCGACATCGGTCTCTTTGGGAAGTGCCTAAAGCGGCCAAAGCAATGCCCAATAGTTTCGCATGCCTACAATTCCGGCCACTTATAATGCCGTTTCAGCCACCCTGCATGTTCGACGTGACTATAAGCGGAGCGTACCTTATTGTACTCGACGTCGAAACGGAAACCGAACGAGAATGGGGCTGGGCGTAATCGACGAGGCGCGCGGGAGGGCATGCCTGGTATGTCCTGAAGATGGCTCTTCCCCTGTTTATTGACACACGAGGAGGTTAGGGGGCGCGACGGAGAGAAGGGGACCGATTTGTGCCTCGAAATTGAGATCCTTTTGTTGTCGGCGCTGGGAACGAAACAATTTCCCCTTCCTTTTGGTCGCTTCGCATACGCACGTGGGATGAGCTGGCAGGTCTCCCGGTCTGCCAGACATAGAGCTGCGGTAGACCTGCGCTGCTGTCCGTGTGTGTGTGTGTGTGCGTACCGGGCTGCGTTCCGCTTGGTCGGACCAACGATGAGGTTTTTTTCCATCTGTCTCACCGTGGCTGGCATCGTTTCGTTTCTGACTTTTCCCAGACGCTCGAAGAGGAGGCTTGTCCCTGATTGATATCGATGATGAAATGAAAGCTCTCTAGAACTCGGTGAGAATGTGTATACTGTCGTTGTCGACGAAGAATGGGAACTGGCGTTGGGAGTTTTCCCGCGTAAAACCTGATTCTCGGAAGAAGAAAAAAAATATTGATCGGGTAGACCCTGTGAGAAGGCGTTCACGGGTCAATTGAACAACGAATGTCTTGATTTTATGAAATATAAATCGGTTTTGACGCTTTTAGATCTCGCGTACACGTTCCACACAAAATAGTGTCGCCAGTGACAACGGCGAGTTCTGGAGAGGAAGCAGTAGCCATGATGACACAGTGTGCTGGTACTCTTCCGCCACGCAGGTCGTACTGGTCCAGGGTCACTTCGCGTCCTACCTGCCGCTGTGCAGTCGCAACGAGCCCGTGTTCCTGGCCACGTGTACACCTGTCGCCATGCCCGAGACCCGAGAGTGCGTTGTCCAGGGATCTACGTCAGTCTTCACCTCCATCCACTCTATGGACATGAAGTTCCTACACCTTGACCGCAAGTGAGTAGCACATTAATTTCTTTTTTTTTTATTTAGCAGGTTGGTATTGGTTTGATGCACGCATATGCAGTGGTTCCAACTTTTATCTTAAACGAGGGCAAACCAATCCCGTGGTACTGGAAGCATATTTCTACGATGAAGCGACAGTGAGCTCAGGATTGAGCTCCGGTATGCCCGCTGAACTAAGACATGAGGTCCGGGACATGAACGCCCTGGTACTATAGAGGCATCTCTGAACCAAGCACCGGACCTTAAAAATACCAGGCCTTGGTCCAGAGTATACTGTGGACCTAGATTATGGTCTAGACCATGCTTCTAAAACTTCCTCCTGGTCCCTCTGTCCTTGCCGTCTCCTCTCTCTACTGACATATTATAGAGCTTATCGCCACACGCCATCTACACGTGCGCGTAGATGAAGTTAAGCATTTTGCTTGTCATAAGATAGTTGTTATCTGTTAAGATGGCCGACTTTCCGAAAACAATACTCGCTCACTAGGCCAATCACATGCTCCACGACGAAAAGCCGCGGATATGGCAACAGAACGTTCACAAATGCTGAATAGCATGAAGCGGTGCCTTTCGTGTTTTTATTAATATTTATTTTAAGGTTTTTTTTTAGGCTATCTTCGCTAATATTAGGTACTAGTACAGATGTTATTCGGTGTATCGTCCGGGTTGTTTAATATAAGAGCGGTCATTATTTCGTGGTGCTGAAATCCTGCAACCGCTGAGGATATATAGCATAACACTTGCTGGTGAAACATAAAGCGCGTCCGACGACATCCTATAGTTTCACTCTCAATCCTAGATCATTCCAATATTCGCCTTTTACGCGCTTGCCATCTTTGTTCTATTAGGCTGTATACGCGTTCTGCAGCATGCACAGTAGCTCTTTTTTTCTTTCCCCGGAAAATCACGTAGCGCGATGTATCCACACTCCAGTGACTCTATATTTTCTTACCTGCGTGCTAAGCGCTGAAAAGGTCTACACTCATCGCCAGCCTCTGAGTGGCTACAAGGCTGGACGCCGAAGATCACAGAGCCAGACGAAACAGTCAGCGTCGAAACGCCCTTTGAATTAGTTCTCGAAACGGGTCTCCTAAATCACCACACATCCGCAACATCCTTCAAGAATGTATGCTCATGGGTGGTCCTCCCGATACAAACCTCCCCTTCAACAACTAAACTAAAAAGAAACGCACGGAATCGATGGACGCAATCGGCCGCGTGAATGCGTAATGAGCGATTCGGCGCCGCTGATTCGCGCGCCGGTCAAATTGGTCCTCGCATATCTCGCACGCGCCCCGTTCTTCCCCACAGATGCGTTCTGCATGCCCCAGAGGCCCTTCCCCCGCTATTCTGGGCCGCGGCGCGGAGAGCGGCCAGGCGTCTCTGCTGGCAGCGACCCTTTGTTCTCGTTATAGGAAACCGTTTCATTTGGAAGTTTGCAGCAGCAGCAGCATCGGTTGGCCTATATATCTTCGCCACAAGCAGGACTTCAATACCACCGTCACGTTCGGAGGAGGGCTCCCCTGCAGCAGGAAGTCCCGTGAGCGGGAGAAGGGTCTCACGAGGGACGCGCATGTGTACCGTGTTCGGGTGGCGCGGGGGGGAATAGGAGGGCCACAGCACGATCTGCTGACCGACTGGACCGGCCCTCGGGCCATCGTCCAATTAAGGCGGGAAGGGGCGAAGCTCCATACGGACGTGGATGTGTTTGGCGGTAAAGAGCCTGCAATCGGCCATCATGGCGTCGTGAAAGCGTTTCTTCGGCTCTGATTCCGAGCTCTGCGTGTATATACGTACGTGCTTGGACACCCGTGAAGAACTGCTATAGATAGACCATGGGTGAAATTTGAGAGGAAGTGCGCTTTAGGGCCAAGCATGTGCTTGATGTGAGCTGAAGCTAGTGGGTCCTGGCTAATGATGGCGGTGTGCTGGGGAAAGGCTCAACTGCGTGATGTACGTTAAAGACCCCGGGCTAGCAGTGGTAGACTGCACTGGCTAATTTTCTCACCTACGGCGAAGACACCAAACATTCATTGGGGCTGATTAATTTCCCGGTGTCTAAACGTACAATTAACATAAATATTACCTCTGTGATGTTTAGATAGCTAAGCTGCTTCTTTTGAGCACATCTGCGAAGCTCCGCCTCTTAAAACTACGGAAATGTGCTATCGTGTTTCGCTCTCGTATGTTGCAGCTTTTGTGAGTTCGCTCGCCTTTTCTATAGTTCAGCATACACAGTTAAGCTCTAAGGGAGATGTACTATTCAAGAACAGAACAACCAATTTGCGCTATTCTTATAGTGTCAGATGATCATTTGATGTCAAATGATTGTGAACGTCCCGACCAGCTAAGACGACGAGGCTCGGGAACAAATCTCTGTCGTCCGGCTTGCTCGATACAAACTGAGATAAAATCTATAAGGAACGCAAAAGAAAGAACACCTCACAAATATGGCGTGCCCAAGGAAAAAAATGCAGCGGCGTCATAATTCAGCCGTCTAATGTCAAGGTCTATTGCGAAACAATATCATAAAGGCACCATGAAGCAACTCTGCGGTAATACCGCAGGGAGGTAACTTTTCGGTTAGACAAAAAGGACTGCGGCAATGCCGTCAAGCACGCTCCCTCACAGCCTTGTGGGAACATATATATGTGCCGATGAGAAAGTCGAACACTGGTGTGTCATATCCGAGCGTACCTAACTTGTTTTATTCATAATATAATTATCATTCTCTACTATAACGTATGTGTGTAGTGCACCTATGGAACTGCCCAGATATTACTTAAGCACCTCCCATAACACCTGAATCTCCCTATCGTTTTTAAGTGAACCGAGTAGTGTTTTAGCCCTTTGTTTTCTTTTTGCGATTTCATCGTGATTTGGGAGACAAGCTGATCCGGCACTCTTGCGATGGCCCAATTTTACTGTAGTAACTGACAACCCAAGAAGCTCAGCGTGCGGCGTATTCTGTCCATGCTACATGCTTCGAAATTCGTTTTTCTTTTTCGAACGTTTTTATTAGCTAATGTCGCAGCCTCATTGGCAATGGAGCCATAATACGAGGCACGCAAGATTCTACACGCCCTGCTTTTCTTGAGTTGTCGGTCAATGCACGCCAACGAAGGGCAAACACTGATTGGAAACATTCCGAATACACACCGCTAGGTTTTTATTTTTTTTACTTTTTCACTAGTGGGCGTCATTATTTAGCGGTCAGAGAACTTTGTTGGCGAACAAACAGTACTTTTGAAGATTAGCTCGGAACCTCGGTTGTCGTGCAGCCACGTTTCAAAAGCTAGTCTAGCCCACCGTGTATGCAATATGCTTTGTTTGGGCGCCAGTTCGGCAACCGTGGGCACGCCGTAGCAATGCTTGCCTGTCAGATGATCTAATTCTGCACACGCCAGCAGCATGGATGGCGGCGCCTGCAGAGGCCGTGCTTGCGAACGTCATTAGGAAGTATTCAGGTGTCCTCGTCAGCAGGAAATGTGGGTAAAACGACGTATCGTGTGTTGTGAACAGTTCTGATGGCGCAAAAAGGGATCAAAACAAAAGCTTGCCTCGCCAGCACGCTCTTGACCACGGAGCACACAGCTATGGCCGCCAACGTCTGGCAACCCCTATGATCCTCGCTTCGCGTCTTTGTATCTGATACACGAATACTCGACTCTGCAGCTCAGCGCGGCTACGCGTGGTTCAACTAAAGAAGTCGTCGACTCACTTAAAAAAAAAAAAAAAAAAGTGGCAGGATCCTCCCACCGCGGAGGAAAACGAAACTAAAGAGGGCCACGCTTGACCGCGATCTGGCCACTCTCTGGGATGAGAGACTCTATAGAAGAAGGCCGTGGACATTGACAAACGAGCCATCCATGTTGTCTACAGAGACGCGCACAAGAGGAAGCCATGGATTGGAACACATGGCGAGCAGGCGTTTTACGGCTTGGCTCTAATCAAGAACAGACTGAGAAGAAAAAAACGGGGGCGAGGAGATGGCAAACCTATAATGGGCCGCCTGGACTGCAGCGCGATTATACTCTGCCTCCGGCACGTCCCGAGCTGCTAGCTTCGTTTACCGTCATTCCCTTTAGTGCGTGTAACGTCTAGGCTACGTGGCATTTTCGTTTCGCGTGAAATTTGCTAGAGCCGCTTTCGAGCCTCGTTTCTTCAAGATGAATTGGCTCGGAGCGTATTCTCGTGAGACTGTTTTGTAACCTGAACCAGCAGGTCGTATCCGACCATCCGCAGTTTTCCTTGCCGAATATGTGCTAGAATGATTGTTTGGTGAAAGTAGCCTCCCAGATGACGTCATGAAGCGTTTCAATCTTAGCCCCTGACAGGAGGCCTGAGACGCGAGCCATCTGGACCCATGGTCGTGCCTCGTACACCTGCCACGTGACTACCCTACTGCAAGATGCAGGTGGATGGAAGTCACGTGGTGCCTTAGAGTCGTCGGATAGGGGCTAAGAGCTCACATATTTGACTAGCCGTCGGAAAAGAAAAAAAAAAAAAGCTCGAGGTACACACACCTAAGCACTTCTTATGAGTTGTGAATGCGAAAGCATGCAAGCCGCTCGTCCGCTCCCTTTTTCGTCTGCTGCGTACTTTTCGTCGCCGGTCAGCGCGCGTGCTCCCCTGGTGACCTTGGACGCTCCGTGTTAACGGCGCGCTGATGCACACGCAGCGCCATGGGGTGAGCGGGCGTGGAAACTGACGAGCACAGCAGCCAATGGGAGCCCCGTCGACGCACGCCAGCCAATGAAACCGAAGGCGAAATCCATCAGCTTTACTTTGCTCTATTGGGATCGCGGAAACTAGGTGCCGTTTTCGCGCTTCAAACTGATGACGTCAGCTCGCTCCATGGGACGGGTAATGCTTTCGCATAAAAAAAAAAAAAAGGTGCACGATATGTAGTTTTGGTTTCGACGCCGAAACTTTAAAACACGAGTCGGAAACTGCTTTTTGTGGTACGCTCTTGGTAAAATTAGGATGACACAAGGTCACGTCGGGATTAGCGAGAAACTTTATATTTGCGGAAACAAGCATGCGAACCAGAACAACAAACACATGTTCGTTGTAATATATATATAAGAACAGTACATCTCTATTAGGCGACCGTGTCTCTGTATATAAGCGCGCAAAGCAAACTCTCGGACGCTCTTTTTTTTTGTTATACGAAACATCTCGTCACGTTTTGAACCCAGACAGGCACACACTAATACGTGTTTTGCGCGTGTCTCTGCGTAAGTGCGCGTTCGAACATAACGACGCACCGAAACAAGACACACGGAATGGTTACGGCACGCGGCATTTTACCACCGCGCGCTCGCCGGTTGTTCGAAACGGGTCAGGCCGCTCGCCAAGTTCTTTCCAACTTATTTTTGGCGCGCGAGACCGCACTCCGAAAGCGTGCGCGAAGGCGCGAGAAAGGAATCTATCGACCCTGTAATCGCGGTACGTACAACGAACGCGCGGGGAATTTTCGACGAGCTTCGATCGATGTGGTAGGCACTTTCTTGAGAGGTCGAACGGTTCGACGGCGATGTTTTTTTTTTTTTTTTTTTTTTTTTTTTTTTTCCCCGAGCCAGCGACGAGCCAAGGAACCATTCCTCGTTTTCGTGATCAACGCGCTCGGAGTCACTGACGGCTTAAGAAATGCGGGGCGGGGCGTGGGGAACTCCGCAGCGCCCCTTCGTTTCTTTAAGTTGTCGATGACCATAGGCATCGGATTCGACGAGCCGGTCGCGTTCGTGTACCTGGACACGGTTTGAAAAAGCGACGCCGCGTCCCACCTTTAAGGTTGGACCGCAGGCAGCGCTACGAACCATCTCCCAGCCAATCCCGACGCTGAGATCGCAACCACGTGACCGTCCGGCTGGGCGGAGCGCGAGGTCAAGTGGTCATGCGCTCGCTGTACCGGATTGGCTGGGAGACGGTTTCGTAGCATCGCCTTCGATCCGTCTTAGGGGTGGCACGGAGTGCAGGAGACGATGCTAGGTAATTACACAAATTGGCCTCTAGTGCGGGCACCGCCATTCTTTCGGGGGAGGAGAAGGGAATCATCGAAAAAGTGAGAGAGAAAGAAATAACAAAAAAAAATACGATAGGACCGAAACGATAACGCTTTCGCAGTCTCGCCGAAAACAACAACAGAAATACAAAACAAAAAAACACACGAAGGCTAAAACAGGACAAACGAACGCAACAGAATGAAAAGTGGCGGAGCGAATGAGCAGCCAATCTAAATGCAGGGTTACCCGGATGTGCGGGTTCGTTCGTTGCTTGCTTGCTTGCTGTGGCGGCTGCTGCCGAACATCACGCGGCGTGTTTGCTAAAGTATGCTAAAAGCTCGTGCGCCTTCTGTCCCAAAGAGTTCGTCCCTCGCGGTCTGCCGACCGCCGGAGCTGTGACTAACGCAATTAAAGCGCCGCCGCCGTAAAACCCGGCGCTTGAAACGTTGCCAAACGCCGCGAGAGGCATTTTTGCGCTTTCGAGATGCCTTTGGACGGCCTGGGTTTACCTCAGTCCGCCGTGTTGTTGTGCACGGAGCTTGTATACAGCTAGGGGTTTCTGACGTCATCTTTTGGTTTCGTTGTGAGTTTTTTTTTTTTTTTTTTTTTTTTCTAACCCGCCAGCCGTGGTGTTCCGGCATGTTTGTTGCTCGGTTGGTAAGTTCTGTTACAGTGGGGGGGAAGAGTCGAGATTTATGCGATGACGGAAACGTATCTTTTGCAACGCAACACGCATATGCATTGCCGCAAAACCCGGAACCATGGCGGACCTTGGCGTCGGCGTTGGGACGACGCAACAACACGGACCTGCATGCGTCGTCCATGTTGTTGCGCGTCAACGGATACGGCATCTATACATACCGGTATATCAGTCCGCTCGGTGGTTGAACGATTTAGCGCGCCCACTCCCCTCTTTCTTTCATATTCTGTAACATCTACCGTTGACAAGATTTCGATTTGACGGGTAAAGGGCAGGTCCCAACCAAACAGGGATGCGGGTGCTATAGGGCCGGAACGCGGATATTTGTTTTATAATTTTCGGGGCACGTTGAGGCTCGAAAATGCACGCGGTTGTGTTTAAACGCAACCACAAACGGCGCAAAAAAAAAAAAAAAAGGTCTGTTTTTTGTTGGCTTTATGTTTATTAAAAACGAAGACGCTCAGGTACCGTCTTCAAGCGAGCCATTTGGACATCTTTCGACGACGTTACACTCTTCATGGCGCCGGTGCATCTACTTGTAGAGCCAATCGCTGTGATCTACGGGGCATGACGTGAGCGTGAAAAACCTCGTGCTCGGTGTCGCATAGTACGCACTCCGCAAACTTGACAAGGCGGTGACAGCTAAGCGATGGTCGGACCACAGTGGACCATCGGTCTTGCACCACGATCACACGTCCTGTGTGTAAAGAGCACCTAGGATATTAAGAGCTTGCGAACATCCTCCTCTACCTTCATGAAACGTCACCACCTCAGCAATTAGGCCCGAACCCGACGTCAGGCGTACTTCGACGAGTTGATTGGACACGAAGACCAGCCGAACGCCGAAACAGCGCTCGCGTCCAATCTGTGTGTGTGCGCGTGATCAAGCTGTGATCACGTCCAAATGCTAGTGCGCGGGTTTTACATGTTCTAGATGGTGCTCGCCTGTGTGCCCGGTGTTGGAGTGGTACCAGTTAGTTTCTAGAGACATCACACTTTAGAAAAGCCCTTGCCGCCCGGTGGCAGAGCCACCAGTGGGACCACTTGCAGCCGAAGTAGTACCACAGCCCAAGTAGTACTTCTTGCAGTCCAAAAGTAGTACCACCTGCAGTCCAAGTTGCACTTTTTGCAATCGACGTGACACCCCTTACAGTCGAAGTGAAAACCCTTGCAGTCGAAGTGGTACCACTGGCAATTAAAGTGGTACAATTTGAAATACAACCTCATATTTTCGCATTTAGGTGGAGATCCGTGGCAAAGTACACGTTTGGAAGCACCGCATATCTTGAGATCGCTAACTTACGGCTCGATAGCTTTGTTCTTCAAACCATAACTTTACTTCGCGAATAGACAAGAACGAACGCATGCGGCAGTAGCGCCTGGGCCTTCGCGTTAAGCCAATCTCGCCCCATTACCACCTTCAATTTCGCACTGGAGGTGAGGACAGAACCCGCAGCGTTAATTCCCCCACTAATCGCTTCGTGGGCCGAATCAATGAAGCGGGGCCACACCTGTACCATCTAACGACGTGGGATCGCGGGTGTGCCCGCCGAACCATTTACATGTACCCGCGGCCGTAATATGGATGCCACGCCTTGTTGACTATTAGGGCGTGCATATAGAGCTGCACCGTCTTCCGCGCATATAAAAACCAGTGCGGCACTGGATCGACCCCCGAAACCGATAATTAAAATGGGTCCGAACAGGCTCGTTACGCCTAATGTATACGGAACGGGGGGACAGCGATGAGACGCCAAGTGATATCTAGGGGTGTGTCGATCGCACCCACTAAACGCTTCTTTCTCCTTCCGAATTGTGGGCAGATATTTAAGGCCTTCATCTGCTTCTTGACGCATGCGTGTAATGATATGACCCGTAATATTTTTGTTGAAATGGCTCGGTAGTTTTCTTCATTTAACTCCCTTAGTCCGCGAACGCAGCAGACGCTCGGTATCACTGGCTAAACCAATGGCCGCAGAAGCGCGGGATCACGTACGGCGCATTCGCTGTGAGTGATTGGTTTAGCCGGTGGTATAGTATACAAAAACGACGAGTTCCATGACGTTGCACTTTTGGGCGGTGTTTGATCGACTCCATCGTACCCTGTACACCAACACGGTGTTTACAAACAAGCCCGCTTTGCCCACACCAGGTGTGGGCACTGCGCGTGCGCAGAAACCAAATTCGAGTGGCGTGAGGCGTCTGCGCATTCGCAGTATACCGACTGCAGCGCCACCGCAGTGGCGTGACGTCAGTGAGTTCAGTCGGTCTAGACTCTATAGCGTCGGCTGCGATCAGGCTTGGAGTGAAATAGTCGCTCACAGGTTAAGAATTCGGTATACACGTTAAAAGTAACGACACGTTCCAATCTTAGAAACGTGATGGGAACGCGTTCCTTTCGAACCACTAGGACCTCGTAACGGGAATCGCGTTCAAGGTCTAGAAGAAACGAGGAACGAGCTTTCGTTCCCGTTTTGGGGAGGAACGCGTATACAACACCGCTCGAAATGCATTTCCTCTCGGCCCATTCGTCCTCCGGAAAGTGCTTGATATATACGATCCCTCCGCTACTTGCACGGCGGCTGCGCGTTCTCGACGGTGTAGCCCCACTGAGAGTCTCGAATCGAAACAGATTAAAAGAACGGCAATCCTCCGGGGATTATCTCCGTATTTCGGTGCATCGTTGAACCTGCCTCTCTGCGCTTGGCGCCTCCGTATAAGCGTATACTATCGAGAGTCCAAGAGGCCTACGATTCTTTTCTAAGAAGGCAGTGCAGCAAAGCAAAATCCGATTACGTTTTACATTCTGCCAAAAAAAAGAGAAAAAAAGAAAAAAAAAACACTAAACGAGATGTTTCTATAGCCGATGTGGCTCGTGGTCGACAATCGCGCTCGAGAATGTATATGCAAAGCGAAGCGGTCCGAGATTTGACTGTTAATCCGTGTATGCTAAGGTGCCGTCAAGATGCATCGATCTCAACTAAGGCTTCCGACAAAAAAAAAAAAAAAATAGGTATAAGATTGTGATCTTATAAGCGTGCGTTTGTTGGACCAGAGTGTTCGCGACCTTCGATAAAGCATCCCGCAGCAGCGAGTTTGCTTCGTGGATTGGGTGGCGTATCGTGACAGCAACGACACTAGTGCTTGCAGACGTACCACATGCAATGTTTCGCTCGAGTGTTCACAGACTGCCAAACGCAAAGCGTGTTGGTGAACGAGCGGCACTCGCCAAAGTGACTCGGATCGTCATGCTATAGCATTGCAAATATTTCTTGTGTTGCGCTGTTCTGCAAGCGTGCCTGATACACGGTAAACATATTGTGAGTATCAGTTAATTTAGTAGAATTAAGCGCATTACGGCACGAGAAAAAAAAAAAGACGAACACAGACATTTGTATTACTCTAGTTCATGTCCAATAGACCCTTTTCAAAAGTACTGTCAAACAACATTGGCGTTCGCCACTGCTAGGTGGCGCAAGTTACCACCAGTTACAAAAGCTATAGCCATTAACATCCATCCATCATGGACACGAAGCGCGTGATTGGATCCGAGTCCTCACCAAACGCTGACTGGGCGCTCGTTTCCAATACAAGCCAAGCCGAGCTCACGCCGAGTTCTGACGTAGCCCTCGTGTCGAAGACATGCTCAGGGTATGCGATCCAGCAATGGCGGACAGGCTTTGGCGTGGACTTTTGAAAAAAAAAAAAAAAAAAAAGAGAATTTACATTAATCCGTGCTAGTACCACTCTGCAAAGGTCGCCTCTTGTATTTTTAGGCTTCCAGCCTCAGATAAACAGTTTTCGATAACTGATGCCGCTCAAAAACGATGAAGCTGTATTGCGCTTGATGTTATCGCAGCAGTAGAATCATCGGTTAGCAACGGCCTTTGACCCCTCGGACGTTTCTCCCGTTCCCAGCGGCGAGTTCCACCTGGGGTACCAAAAGTCGAGCCTGCAGAGCATCTCCTGGTACGAACTGGTTCACTGGGAACACCTCCGGGAGGCCCAGTCCAAGCACAGACTCAGTGAGTTCCTCTTGCCGTTCCCTTCTCACCGGGCCAACCCCGAAAGTTAACTGCTCTAAAGCCGTACTGCCTGACTGTGCGAATTAATTACGTCCATTGCAAGTCCCGCTTACACACTTTCGGCGCGGACTCCTACGTTTTTCCAGTCCTGCCACACATACAATGTGTGTTTCTTTTAAAGGTTAATAGATTTGCTAAAAAAATAAAAAGAAGAAGAAAAGAAAGCCGTGAAAGCTACACAAATGCGGTTTGTGCAGGTGAGTTATTCGGCCGGGGAAATATAATATAGGCTGTTAATCGTCGCGATAAGTCAAATAACGAACTAAAATTGGTGAAGACGCGCCCAGCCAGAACGTGCGCGTGCATAACACACAAACACAGCAATGAACGCGTCGTAATACGCTTTTTATGGAAAGGTGTAGAATAAGAGACGGAAAAACCGCGCGGGCGAGTTATCGCACAGCCTTGCTCCTGTTGTAAGAGAGGTAACTCTAGCGCTCCACCGTGCTCCAAGTCCTTCTAATATTGACTGATTTAGTGGTTTTCAATGACCCCCAGCAAGGTTCTAATTAATACCGTATGTTTATTTTTATTCATTCAAGTGTTAATCGAGATATTTTGGTTAATTAGCCGACTTAATCGTTATTAGCCCCTTATACTATGCCCTACTGAGCGTATAACTCACCTGCACAAACCGCACTAGTGTAGCTTTCACGGATTCTTTAAACAAATCTGCTAAGCTGCAAAAGAAATCATCCTGTATATATTATACACATACACGTTTGCAAGCAGACACACTTCAAAAGCTAGAATGGCCAACGCAGGTGAAAACACGCTTTGTTGGGGTACCCGTCTGGCAGCGGTGGGCATGCCTTGCAAGGCTTTACTATCAGACGATCTGCACACACCAACAACAAGATGGCGGTGCCCAGAGGCAGTGCTTGCAAACGGGCATGAAACAACTATGTACCCATCTCTATCTCCCTGTTTATAAGAACGAGCCTCCATAAGACTGGATGCCATAACAAAGAAGATGGAGATGGCTTTTGAAGCGCAGTAAGAGGTGACATTGTTTGCGCGTCCCTTGCAGTCACGCAGTCGGAGCAGGAGCGGTCCTGCATCTTGCTGGTGCGGCTGCAGACCAGCCGGTCGGGGTGGCTCTGGGTGCACGCAGTGCTCCAAGTCAAGGACGGTTCGGACAGCTCCCAGCAGCCCGTCATCGTGTGCACCAACCAAGTGCTCAGGTGAGCGCAGATCATTGCTCGAGCATGCCTGGTCATATTCTCCCTCTGGCTGAGGGACACGCGAAATCGAAGTACGTCCCTGAATCTGCTTTCCAGAGCAATCGGCTTTATTCCTGGCCACACTGTTCTCAGCAGCTGGTGAGAAGGGCGAGGAAAGGAATAATTTTTTTTCTTCGGTTTCTAGGCTAGGTGGCGCAAGCGACTGTCCGTTATAAAAGATACAGACATTAGCATCCATTCATCGATCTATTCGAGAACAATGTGGCCAGGTGGCGCAAGCTATCGCCCGACACTAAATGTTTACTAGCTACCATCCAGCCATCTATTCCTGGAGTGGAGGGAGTGTAGCCAGATCTGAAGGCAGATCCTACCAATTCTCATGGAATTCTCCCAAAAGTCAGGCAACACTGCTCTTTCCCCTTTGACTTGTCTGTCCGTGGTTAGCATTCAAAAGATCGACCTCACCAGCCAGTTTGACTACGCCATCGCTGATGCGATGCATCGAAGGAAGTTTAGTCTTCTGCGCGTGCGGCATCCTCGTTGGAGCTCTGCGCATGCAGAGCACGAGAAGGCACGAGCTGTCTCAGGCACTGTCGCCTCACTTCTAAGAACTAAAGTTATGGCGGCTTCACGCCTGCGCCGAACACTTGGTGAGATCGGACTATTTGTCGTTTCAGAATTTAGTGAAGTACCCGGGTCGAAACTCTTATACAAAGTGCGGAATGAACAGCCATTTTATACTGTGCCGCGCAAAGGCAGTGCTTGTCAATATCGTGCACCATATAGACAAGCACTGCCGCATTTGTGCGGCCGGTGCCAGATCGTCGCCGTTCAGATAGGTGCATTTCTTGAAGTGCAGGAACCACTGGCGAGATGCGTAGTTGATCCTTTTGTACACACAAAATATATAACTGCAGTCGCGTAAACAGGACACGCAGAACAATCACGTGAATTATGTGAGTTAGTGAACTGAAAGCGAAATACACGCCATGAAATGAAGGATAGCGACGGGTGGACAGACGAATGCCGCTATTTCTAAAACTAAAATGCGGCGACAATGTTTTTTTTTTACATATATGAAGTGCATAAAGTTAACGTACGCTATTAGTTTTACAAGGTTGCCTTTGCCACCTCGTATATATGATCAATATTTCCATCGTTAGACGGCAATTAACTCACAATATCTGTCGCATCAACTCTATCAAGAGTTCCATAACCTTCCTTGTTTGCTTTTTTTTTTCCCGCAGCGAGCGGGAAGCGGCGGTGATGCGGGCCAACTCCTGGCTCTACCAGTACTACTCGCTCCACTCCAAGATGCACTACGGACTCGCTTACGAGGCCACCCGGCTACCCGCCTACTACCCTGCTACCGTGATGCCGTATCCTCCACCCCGGGAACAGCCCCAGGCGCCCCTTCCCCACTCGCCTTACCCGCTACCGCATCACCTGAACGGAACACCCGTGCCCCAGCACCCACATCACCCAGGAGTTCTCCAGTACGGAGGCCCACCGCACGGCGGACTACCCTACAGCAGCATTGCTGCCGGCAGCCCAACCTCGCCGGACCGCAAATGGGGCTCCGCGACTGGAAGCCTGAAGCGCTCCGTGTCCCCCTGTCCTGGCAGTCCTCCGGTCCCCAAGGCGCCCAGACCCAGCTATGGCGCCTTTGCGGAATTGGCGCCTCTCTTGCCTTCTGGATACTATGGTGGACCGGGCCAAGTCCTAGCCGCAGCGGCACCGGTGCCCGCTGCATTTCGTGCCCCTACGAAACTTCCAGATGACCGGTTGGCCGACGTGGAACAGTCGTTGACGCCGACCAACACCGAAGACGTGTCCCAGATGATCGCCGGCGGAGCGGGCTACCTGCGTCCCACCTACGTGTCCCTGGACGACCCCGAAGTGGCCAAGGCGGCGCGAAGCGTGGCTCCGTACCCTTCAGCGTTGGAACCGCCCGCCTACTACCCGCGCTACCTGGAGCTCAGCCTGACCCTGGAGCTCGCCGACGGCAAGGAGCAGTACGCGGCGGCCGCGCAGAGCTCGGCAGATCTTCGCGAAGGGTTCCTGTACCACCGAGGCGCCTTCGCGCCTCCGAGACTGTCCTGCGATGAGGAGCACAGGCCTGTGGAGATGGACGTGCCCATGGCCGGAGTGCCGCACCATTACTGGCACCGACCAGCTTCGGGAGGCTGCAGCCTCAGCTCGGGTGCGGAAGTGGCTGCCGCTTGCCACGCATCTCAAAGTGTCAGGAACATGGCTGAAGAGACCGCATCTGTCGAGTCCTGACCAAGTAAGTCGCACGAAAGACGTTTCAGCCTATGTAACAAATGTAAGGTATACACTTATAACCGTTATTGGGACGTGTCCCGTAAATGCAGCATATCCACAGGAAGTGCGTGAATGCCGCAGCCACCTTATGTCATCTTAGACCATGCTGCACTTTCTGCAACAGGACCTCAGCTGTTTGACGTTGATGTCGCAGTTCTTTATTACGGTTTTATTACTTTTTTTCTTAAAGAACACTTCCGCTTAGTGCGGGCAAGAATATATGGCGCAGGGCACAATGTTCCTCACAGCTCGAGGGTCCACTGTAAACTTTTCAGTCTTCAAGCAAGTCGGGCACAACATAAACAAAATATCCACCATTATTTATTTTTTTTTAATACAAAGGCCAGTGTCCTAAAAGTCAGCCTACAGGCTCTACTACCGCAGACCGTCTTTTTGGAGAGCACTAATAATAAACCATTTGCTTCTTCTGTTCCAGATGAAGCTGGGATCCGCGAGGCGGAAAAGTCTGCAGCCTGAAGACGGCGGCGGCAGTATGACATATTGTCAGCGGAGAACCTGGCACTTGGAGCCAGGATGCCCATGTCTCCATACCCTTCCACGTCGACCATCCTCTCCTCACAATCCCCCTCGAGTGAAGCCACCGTCCGCCATCGGGCCGTCTGCAAGGGCCCAGGACTGGACAACGAGCCGTTTCCCGAGTGCCTTTATTTATTTGAAGAGAACGACGCCACATCTCCTTGTGCAGTGCCCCGTTCTCTTCTACGGAACAAATCTTGCAAGACCCCGATGTGTTGCGCGTGTGCGAAAACGACGGCTGTGACGTCACCGGTGGGACAAGCGATGACGCAACAGAAACTCTGCGGGCACCAAAGAGCGGAAGATTCATCACGGAAACCCAACATGCCGTGGCGATTGCATCGTGCCCGCGTAGGGGTCGTTCGGTTAATCAACTCTCGCGACCTTGATGTTCTTCCGACACAACACTGGTAAACTTCCTTCGGCCAGGGTTCACCAGGAGTCGCCTCGCGGCCAGTGCAGTTAGGGACCCAGTGATTGCAATGTGACGTACCTCCGGGCGACTCTCACTTACGTGCTAGCCTGCAGGGTGTCGAGAGAATGTTCTTGGACAGTGGGAGTAGCATGCCCTCGATCCCCGAGTTCGCGAGAGTTGAATAATCGAACGCAACCCCAGGTGGGATATTATTTCCGTCCGTTTTGATTGCCGTACAAGCGGCTCCGAGGAAAGCTCCTAAGAAGCCACACATTCATTTTTTTTTTTTTTTAGGAACGTTCTAGCCAAGAGCCAGCTGTAAGAAGACGTAAAGAGGTTAATTGTTTCAAAACAAGCGAAGAACTGAGTGAGATGGGGACTGTTCCACCCATGTTCGATTCATACCATTTCACACCCCCTTCAACCAGTTGAGGTAAACTATTGTGCAACTATCCGTTATTTTTTTTTTCAGCACTCGTGCTAGATTTGCGTGCTCGTTTTGTGTGTGGTTACTGCGCTTATTCTTCGTAAGTGATTTCAAACTTTGTCATGTTCACTTTGAAGTCTCGGGCGAAGGTGGCGTACAAATTCTTTGGAATACAGTACGTCCGACGCGTTTGAAACAAGAAACAGTGTTGCCACCAAATTAAGTTTTTTTTTTTTTTTGTGTGTGTGGTTAGTTTGAAAAAGCAAAAGTATTGCAAATGCAATTTGTAACGAAAAGAAGAAGAAAAGAAAAAAAGAAGCCATAAACGAAAGCTATTTGGCCGTCTCAAAGCACGAACAGGTTGAATAAGGAATCGCTTCTTGACTACAAATACAAACAAAAAACGAAAGTAAAATTTAAAACAAAAATCGTTATGGCAAGCGAATCCTCGTTCGGTTTAGTGTTTGCTCTTATACTATTATTTTTTTTTTTACATTAGCTTCAATGCACAGTGTGTAGTTTAGTCTTTATTTTCACTACAGAAAAAGCACAATTGTAGCCGCGTCCAAAAAACAACCACCTACGCAGCACCAAACAATCAAAGTTAACCAGTGCCTTGTCCCCCTACTGTTTGTTAGTTTGTTTAAAAAACAAAAACAAGAAAAAAACAAAAACAAAAGTGCCTTCGTCGACTAAAAGTGACGCATCCTAGCCCAGATATGTTACTGATGCCCGGTTCGCGAAACTGAGACAGAAATGCGAAATTTGGGTTTTGTACGTGTGTTTGTGTGTACATAAGTTTCAGTATTACGTCCCCTGGGCAGTCTTTTGATACCAATATCTGCCGACGACGTCGTGGCAAGTTAGTGTACATAAGAACGAGAAAAAAACAACGAACAAACACCACCCCTCACCCTCATTACTATCATCATCGTCACCATACCCCGCCACCACCACCGCGAGTGCGCAAGGCTCGCAGCTTCATTGACCAAACAAAGAACGCCCGCACCTGTATTACATGGACAGATCTCACGGATAACGGACCCAGTGACCGAGGTTTCTTTCGGCTAATCCATCGCGTAATCCAGAGAGCGTATATTTATTTGAATCGATCCGCGGTTATTTGTGCCTCCCCGCGCTTTTCTTGCGAGTGCCTCCACCGCGATGGTCGGGCCGCTTGGTGAGCACCCCACCGGGCTTCTGGTGATCACTGCGCCTGGGCACCGCTTTGCTGTGTGTACAGATACATCTCCTATTATGTGGCAATGGATGCAATTAAAGAGAGTTATTGTTTGTCATGAAGAAGCGACTCTTGACTGTGAACGGCGCCTGTGATGTGACGAGATGGTCGACTGCAGCAGGATCACCGGGTTACGATAGCAGACTACAGCTCTTGTCCCGTAGCCGCCATTTTCGACACGTCACTGCCACATTCCGCCGGCACCTATTGGAGTCTATTGGCGGCGTATAGGTTTCATTTTTCCCCGGTGTCGCTAAACTCGTGAGGCTCAATTAGCTCTGCTGTCGCAATGTCCCTGCTCTGCCTCCGGCCATCCCTGAAAAGCACCGTTGCCACAGGATGACCCCATGTTGGTTTCGGAAAGGAGGTCATCGGAAAGCCATGCTCAACCGTAGCACACCAGACCAACACCACCTCGAATAATCGAAACCTGTAAACAGCCTCCGCTAACCTCCAGTTAAACTGATCACACGGCGACAAATCGGCCAAAGACCATACTGCGAAATACGCGGCAACTCTCATGTCGTCTTTTCGACGGACTAAAGCTATTCGATGAAAGGGGCATAAATAGGAGCGACTCATGTTTGTTTAGGATTTCGCGATTTCAGAACGTAAAGAAAGCAGGAATGCAAGTGCCCCATGCCGACAACTATCGCGTTCATTGAGGCTTAGGAATGGCCAGAATCGAAAGACGATCTAAAAAATGCGGCGAGGTCATTGCTCATGCTTTGTGATTTAAGTGAGGTAAGGCAAAGCGAAAGCCTCAGCACCATTCGTTGCTCACTAACGCGCCCGATATTGCAGCTACAACGACATATTAGTTTTAAAGCGAGCGGCGCTCACTCACTGGGGCACCGCCATGTTTCCCCGCATCCCTACCGAGCCAGTCACGTGATTTCAAAATCCCTCTCCTAGGTACTGCGGCTTCGAGCAAACGGGCCCAGGTATACGTATATACGAACTCATCTCTGTTACGTCACGGCGTGGTGGTGGCACGTCGGGCGCACTTCCGGTCTGGGGCTGTGGGCGGAAGCCGCCATGGGGCACTTGCATTCCTGTGTTACTTTGGAAGAAACCGGACAAAGACCTGCCTTCTCGTCAAAACGCCGCGACTGGAGCTTTACCAAAAGAGTCAGGAAAGGTTTGAAGGTCAGTTTTCATGCGTTTTCTGCCTGCTCGGTTCGTCCAAGAACGTAAACAGGGATCGTGAAAAAGGAAAAAATTACACCATCTTCCCGAGGGGAACCATGGGGTGATGCGGAGCATCGTGTTGGTTCCGAGGAAAGAGTCAGTTGCGTGCTGACGTGGAGAGATGGCGCCACCGACTGCCCTAGCGTTACCCCCTACGCGAGCCTTCGTCGCGGCTCGCGGCAGAGAAAGTTGGAACGCTCGCCGCTCGCCGTTTATTTTATTTTTTTCACACTTGAAGGAGAGGAGACAAGAGGAGGAGAGTTGCGCGTGCGCGCGCGGTGTGAGGAGAAGCCAACGCACGCGCAGTGCACGCAGCTGGTAGAGAGAGAGAGCGGAGAGAGTAACGCGCAGCTGTTGGAGAGAGGGAAGGAGGAGAGTTGCGCGTGCGTAGTTCGAGTGCCGACTACATCGCGGACGCGGGACATAGACCCGAGCAAGAGATGCTCCGCATCTAAAACAAACGCCGTCGGACCATGAGTGCTTGGGCGGAAAGCACTTTGGATTGAATTCACGAATACTTGTGGCCGTCAGATTTATTTGTTTTGTTCCAACATGAACGCGGGAAAACCGTCAAGTTGCACGGACCACCTGCGGACTACGTTCAGTGCGTTATCACGTTTAAACGGCCGCCTCATCGGTCGAGCTGTCGTCTGCTCTCTCAAACTTTTCTGCTTGTAGTCTGCTCGTTCAAACGACTGCGGCCCGTAGACCAAACGTTGACCCGGTAATTGCGATATGCGATAGGAAGTGCAGACCCCAAAAGACGTTTAAGTTTGAAGGTTGCTTCGGGTAAGTAGGCTCGGTGTAAACAGTAGATATAACGAGATGCTGACAATTGTTACCATTGACCATCACCGACTTGTTCTGCCTGATTCACTAGGTCCGATTCTGCTTGCAATTTTCATTATCGACGTCGACATCTCAGCTACGGTTCAGGCTTCTGGAGCCCGAGCGACGTCTTGACTAAAAATAGCGAGCAGAACCTCACCATGTGAATCAGGCTTTAGCATCCATTCAGCGGCATCCACGCGGAATGAATCGCCACATGTTACATTATTCATGCCGAGTTTTGCGGTGTAACGAGCCTCGTTAATTTCGCTGAGGCCGCTCAAGTAGTCAGACATTGCCAGGAAGACGTAGAATCACCAATTCCAACGTGAAAAAGAGCGCGGGGACTCACACCGACGCCGTCAACATCCCATTCCAATGGTTTGTTTTATGGGCGACGGCGAGCTTCTTGCCCACACCCCCATCGCGCATGCGCGGCGTCGATGGCGTCCGCTAGGGGCGCTCCGGTTTGTTTATAAACATGAGTTGGTGTATAGACTTTGTCATGCATTTTCTCTGTTTTTTTTTTGTTTGTTTTGAACTCGCAGAGGTAAGAGAGAAGGAATCGAGCCACTTCTAGGCAGTCTTGGGCAGTAACTAGTTACTAGTAACGCGTTACCGGTAACTAGTTACTTTTTCCGGTAACTTTTACCTGTAACGCGTTACTCTTTAATACTGGTAACTTGTAACTGTAGCACTGTTACTTTTTTATTGGGTAACTGTAACTGTTCAGGCCGTTACAGTTACTTTTTTTTTTTTACTATATAAATTGAACCCACTGCCGCGGACATGGAGAAATTGCCATCTTGAAGTATTTTTCTCCAAAGTTCTCGCTGACAAAAAAAAAAAAAAAAAAAAGCGTGGCTACGCTATAAACAAACAAAAAACAGCCTGGTTCAGCCCACGACCGAGGATGTACGACATTCGAGTCAGCACGAAACCGGGAGATAAAGGAAGCGGCGCCCGCGGTGGTAGGGGCGGCAAACAATGTCTGTTTCACCGACTGTGGTTCACTCTTCTCTCGTGCGTACCATCTGTGGGTGTTGGTGGTCGTGCAATTTCTCCGAGTATTCCGTCTGGGCTATGTCTGGGATATGTCCGTGCTGTCGTTTTTACTACCGGTCGTTCGCCGTTTCCTCATCCCTAATAGATTTCAAGAAAGCCGTCCCCAAATTGTGCAGAAAGCCGGCGCTTGTTTAATTTATTATTTCTCTTCGAAGCCGCTCTAGTGAACACGACTTCCATAGTTGGCGTTTCGGACATAGGGTGGTCGTCGCACACTCGTAAAGCACCTGAAGCTAATTGTCCCATTTCCGCCTATATTCTTTGGAAGCTGCTTGACATGCTATGTTTAGGCCTGCTTCCGAGTAAATACCAGAATCTAATTATGTGACCATCTCTGTCCTCATTCGTTTCGGAGTGAAAAATAAACCAAAACGCTCACTGACGCGGGCCGATGGCAATTTTGAAAAACGGTTGATTCTAAGTTATAACAATTGTTGCATATAAATTATGCACATCAAAATGCTGAAACGGCGAATGACGCAAAAAAAAAGTAACGAGAAAGTAACGGCGTTACTGTTTTTGCAGTAACTGTAACTGTAACACGTTACTTTTTGAAACCGGTAACTGTAACTGTAACAGAGTTACTTTTTCTCTTTAGGTAATTGTAACTGTAACACTGTTACTTTTTACTGGTAACGCGCCCATGACTGCTTCTAGGGTGCACGGAGAGCTCACCTCGGAACGGCCCCAGAATTCCCAGCGCCGTGCCTTGCAACGTGGGATTGACGAAAGGCGTTGTGGGATTTTTCGGACAAGTCTATTGGATACGACGCCGAACCTCCTTTGGCGCATTGATTGGACACGAGCCCCGGCCGAACGCTGACGCGGCACTCGTGTTCTTGCTGTGTCTGCATTAACGTTACTACATTAGGTCAGTTGCGGAAATGCCCATTGCCGCTGCTTGCACGAGCAGTACACCCACCTCTCCCCCTCACTGTCCACACGGCTCAACCTCCCGTCGTTCGACGCGCCACCGTTTCTGGGGGACGGCTGCTATGGTAACTGCTGTGTGTTCTCTATGGAATATGTATGTTTCGAAGCTCAGCGTCTAGATGGCGTTTCACCGTACTCTATGGACAAAGTTACTAAGACACTCAGTTGGGAAACTCGGCCTTGGAAACCGGACCCCTCGTGTCCACCGAGACCAAACTAAATACGATAACAGAGCCACCCTTTAGCGACTAGTCAAAACATGAAAGTTCCTTTATATTGCTGCTGCGAAATGGCACTGCGAGATGGCGCCACCGGCCCTTGCGCGACTCGACCTGAACCGATACGGGATGACGTGCAGTTCCCGGAGAGGCCGCTGCGGGAAGAAAAGGCGGCGTTGCGATCGCCATGAGTTCGGTTCTCGAGTACGGATCCAAGCCACTTTTTCAAAGCAGGCTCCAATGGCAGTTTCCAAACTCTCTTGTTCTGGTAACGTTGTCTATGGAACACACAGTTTTGAAACGAAAATCTAGATGGCGCTTCAAACGACGGGAGGCGGACTGAAGGGAGTGTTGTGTGTGTGTGTGTGTGTGTGTGTGGGGGGGGGGGGGGGGGGGAGTTACCACTCTTGCGGGAGTTTTACAACTGAGGCAATCCAGTAACGTTGGCCTGCACTCGTTCTCCCTGCGATGACGCAAAAACTGCAATACGTGGGCTTTGATTATTCTATACTCGTTCTCGCATCGAGGAAAAAATGAAGTTTTGCGCATTACTCATGCTCTGCACGAAGTAGTCCTTTGAAGATTTAGCTGTCGGAGAAAGAAACTGCTTTTGACGTTCGAAACGTGTGCGTCTTAATAAAATAACGGAAGCTAAACTAAAATTCACTACATAAAGGAGTAAATCAGTAATGCTCCGCGAGAAGACGGACCTTTTGTGCTACGGTTCCTGAGGTAATTACGTGTACAGGTGGTGTAGACCAAGCTGCCCTAATGTGGGTGAAAATGATATTTGAAGATGAAGTTCAGCCCCATCAACGGCTTTTAAGTATCAGCGTACATTGTATCAGTGTATACTGGTTAAAAGTTTCAACAAATATACACTGATCCTTGTCCGATGCATCCCGAGAATCGGGAGCTTGAGACGAAAGCAGGCAGCAGAGGGAACCGGATGGCCTTTCGCTACCGCGTCTCGCTATGACATCGCGGGATTCTTTACGTGACGAGTCACTGGTCCTGAGCGGCGATTGGCTGCAGCTTCGTTTCTTATTTTTACCCGCGTCACGTCACGTGACGTCGTAAACTTTCCCCCTGAATTTAGCGGGAAAATGTACGGGATATAAGCAGGGGCGGATTTAGAGGGGGGGTCCGGATGTCCTGACCCCCCTCTTGATTTCTGCATGTGTAAAATTTAGGGCGTGAAACGAGGGAGAGGGGGAAGGGGTTCCTAAACAAATGGTACGCTGACCAACACCTGACCCCCTCCCCCTCAGGAAATTCCTGCATCCGCCCCTGGATATAAGGGAGTTTTCGTAGATTGTTTTCGCCGTCCCGCAACGCTCTCCGCAACCCGCTACGATACCCGGAACACTACAGTCAAGGCCATCGACGCGCAGGCGCAGTAGCGGCTTCTTCGTTGCAGAGGGCTTAGCGGAAGAGGACACGCGGTCTACGAAAACTCCCTATAGTTGGGAGTTTGAGTAGATAGTTCCGATTTCGCCGATAACGATACGATGCACGCGCAAAGGCTTCAGCGCAGTAACGAAAACTCATGGGGGTTATTGGAACACATACTAAAACTCTCTATTAGAGAGTTTTCGTAGATCGTTTTCGCCGTCCCGCAACGCTCTCCGCAACCCGCTACGATACCCGGAACTCTACAGTCAAGGCCATCGGCGCGGCTTAGCGGAGGGGGGAAACGCAGTCTACGAAAACTCCCTAATATGAACTGCCACGCCCGATTCTAGTTTTCTGGGTTTGCAGTCCCAACAAGCCGCTTTTTCTCCCGATTTTTGAGCGTTCAAAGAAGCACGGGAACTAAACTTCTCGTTCCAGCCCTAGTTTGGATCGGAGCATCTTGAAAGATTGGCAGGTAGATATAGAAGAAAGGCGAACTGCTACAGCTCATACTGTCCGCGGACGTTACAAAAGTAACCTCCGTCACGTTACGTTTCTCCATGACGTTACCTAACGTTTACGACGTAACTTTTTTTTTTTTTTTTCAAAATGACACCCCCCCCCTTTTTTTAACCAAACAAGGTTACGTTAAAAAAAAAAAAAAAAACTCGTTTTTTTTTTTTTCAATTTGCCAACAGACTTGCCAAATAAACCCGACCTGCCTTCGCCTCCTGCATCGGAACCGACGAACAAGCCGCAGCGGCGTCGGACGACGAGCGAAGCGCAACAGAAGCCGATTATTGACCCCCTTGGCTCGTTCGGGCCGCTGGGGGGGACCGGGGGGACGGAGGGGGGTTGTCCCGGAGGGGGGGACGACGTCGGCACCGGTTTCCGGGAGTCAAGGCCGCCTCAGCGAGAGTGGACGCCGGCGACGGCAGATCCGGGTCCGCGCTGGTGTTGGCGCCTCGCCGCCGCCGTGCGATAGACGGGTCGCCCAAGGGCCTTTTGGGCCGCTTTCTTTCTGTTTGTTCGCTCTTCTGTTGGCTTCGGACATCGGCTACTAGCCGACGCAATCCGGGCTAATCGCCGGTTCACTGCAACAAGGCACCACCACCAACTAGGCCTGCTGGTGGTAGCCCTGGTGGTAGTACTAATGTGATACTGCCGCCGCTTCTGCTGTAGGTTTTCTGGGGGTCTTTTCTTGTGTGTGTGTGTGAACCCGGTACTGTAACGCTTGCGCCTGTCTTCGTCTTGCTTGCTTTTTTTTTGTTTTGTGTGTGTGCTGATTTTAGAGGCTAGAGATGGCAAAGTAGTAGGGGATGTTGTTGTTGATTACTACATTTCTCGTCCTTCTTTTTAAACGCTCCCTACGGTGGAGTGAGGGGAACTCGGAAAGGGGAAAGGGTGTTGTTGATTGGATTGAAGGGGAGTTTGTTGTTCGCGATGGACGCAAAATTGTCGCGTGTCTATTTTTATTTTTATCGGCTTCTCGCGGTGGCTCCGGAGAAAAATAAAGAAAAAGAAAACACCCAAAGAGGCGAAGGTGTAGCCTCTGGTGTAGCTATGGTGTGGCGGCGCGGCGGTCTTTTGCGGCTTGCGTATGACAAAGTCCCCCGTAATTTTCGGTAATGGAGATCTGGCGAGCCCCTGCGAGTCGCCTCGTTTATATCCCCGCCCACTTACCTCCCTGTTGGCTCCCGGTAGGCGACGGCGTATCGTCATCATGCGTTGTGTGCCATCTTAGAAGTCCGCTAAAACCATCCCCTACAACTACGTCCGTCTCCTATCTCGGTCGTCGCTTTTAATTGTACGGGCAATAAGAACTCAGGGTTTACTTAAAAAAAAAAAAAAAAAAAAACTGTTTAATAAAAACAAGACAACGACGAGGAAAAACACCTGCCGTAGTTCACGCGTACGACCTATATTTGGAGGACACTTCCATTGCCAACAGAACGGAGGCTACGGCCAATATCAATAAAACTGGATCAGACATGTCCGTTTGATGGAGTGGGTTGTGTACGCTTGTAACCACCACTAGTAGTAAATACGTTTATTAAGGGGAAAGTAAAACCGAAATAGCTTGACTATACTCGTGTTCTCCTCAAGAACCGTAGTGAACTTTAAATTAATCCAGAGTAGGTGCATTTTAGATTATATATATGTTATCTTATCAAGACGCACAGTGTTCACCAAACTTGCTCGGAACACGGGAACTCTGCTTTCTCATGTCAGGGCCATCCTGAAGGAAACTGAGCAACAGGTCTTTGATGTTGCAATTTAGGATGGTTTGTCAAGTGCTACGCCAAGAAACCGATACTCTGCCACCTCCAGGACAGAGTTTCTATTAGGGATGCCGCGAAACCTTACGAAGTTCGGGTTCGAAATTTTCGACCTCGCTAAGGTTCGAATTTGAAAAGTTCGCGACTTAAAAACCCCTCTGAAATTCGAATTTGAATACTTCGAAATTGTGACGGTTTCTGAAAGTTCGAGTTCGAATATATCGATTTTTTTACAGATAGTTCGAAATATTCGAACACTTCGATTTTTACTTAAGATTCAAGTTCGAAAAATTCGTATATTCCGACTTTTTCGAGGTACAAGGTTGAAAAGTCGGAAAGTTTCGATTTTAAGTTCCAAGTCTGTATTTCACAGATAGAAATAAAATTCCGCAGTTTCAAACTAAGTTTTCATGAGTTCATCTAAAAAAAAAAAAAAATCACGAAATCTGCTATAAATTTTACTAAAAACGTTGCCCAGACTATTATGAAATTACACCAGCTCACTTGCGCCCTCACGCTTTGTTCATTAATAATCCTTCCTTTTCAGTGCTGCGGTACCGACGATACTACCTGCATTACTCGTTATTTGTCGTAATTTATGAAACAAGCGTTGAACTGGTTGAACGGTTCGTCGAAAAGCCTTGAGTCGGTCAGGCGAAGGTACTTTCAACTTATTTGCAAACTAGTAGCAATCCGATCAAACGTCGCCCAAATGCAATGCTGGCATAAGACAACGGAAGTCGAAAAAAAAAAGGTGTGAGGTACGAGGCCGAGGCCACCCCAAAGCAATCATTAAGCGCTTTACAAGCGCGTCGTTTGTGGCACGATCAGCTAATGGCAAGACTCGGTGCAATTTCAACTCCACTCCACACATTGACATCTTGTGTTATTTATATTTGTTTCCTTGGAACCCATGGAATTGAACTCGGTTCGAACTTTGTCGAACTTTTGAACTCAGCAAGGTCGAAAATGTCGAAATTTTATAGAGCAAAAAATCGGAAGTTCGAAAGCAACCGACCTTTTCAGCGCCCACAATTCGAAAGTTCGAAAATCGTCGAATTTTTTGTGTAATACGTTTGACGTTTCGAAACTCTACAAACCTTTCGAACCTCTTGGTTCCATCTTCGAACCTCAGGTCGCAAAATCTTCGCGGCATCTCTAGTTCCTATAAAAAAAAGAGACTGCTCCCGTGTTCCGTGTAGGTTTGGTGAGCACTGTACAGGTTTCAAACGCCAAAAGCATCGCTTCTTCCTCCAACAACCAAATCTTGTAAGAACTATACTTTGCACGGCGTATGAACAATGCGCAAAACGTGCCTTTTTTTTCTCGAAGTGACGAGTCCTAGCTCTCTCTAACATGTGGAGTCCCGACTCCCGGCTAGCTGCAGACACCTCATCCGGGATTGCATGACCACAAGCATAGTACCACATGAAGCCATATCCAAACTCCCACCAGACTACGGTATGATGACTGAGTGACTCTCAGACAAGAAGTGACAACAAAGAAAGCTGATTACGGACTCGTTCCGTGACCACATCAGGCCAGCGAACCTGACACATCACATGTAATCTCATCGCAACACCCCATCCAATCTCCCCTCCCTGCCACTGGCACTGTCTATTAGGAGGAAATTTATATTGCTCCGCGAGGAGCCGAACGTTTTTTCTTACGAGAGTTGGCGCCCGTCGCGTCTCCTGCAAGAACGACGGTCGCTTACCCCCCCCCTACTTGGAGAACTAAAATCGGAGACCACAGCGATTCTCTGCTCCGGAAGCGGAACCTATACAGTCACTCTAACACCAACGATGACGTAATGTGCAAGCGTCCTCTCCTAGGGAGTATCCGCCATAACAATGAACGCTGAAAAAAGAAAATGGCACTGGCCAGAGGGTTTTTATTGGAAGAGTGTGAAGGTGATTTTCGCCTAGGACGCCAGGAGCGTGGCAAAGGTGAGGTACCCCGTGTGTCCCGGTATCTGGAGCGTGGGTATCGCCGCCTGGAAGCAGATGCCACCGTCAGACTCGGGGCTCACCGACGAGAAGGCACGCTTGGGAATCTTGTCGTCTTCGGTCGCTTCCTCGGCCACTTCGTCCACTGCCTCGTTGTCGTCCCTGACTTCAGCGGCAGCATCGTCGGTGGAAACAACGGGTGCTTCCTCCGCAGGCGTGCCACTGACTGCCGTTCCCTGTAATAGAAATAAATGCAATAGCCGACCGTTTTGTAAACTGATGCAGGACATGATGGGTATATTAGGCTCTTTAAAGGGCCTCTGACACGCCAAAAAAAAAAATTTTTTTTTTCATGCTAAACGTTGCAATGGCATATCAGGACATTACAAAAAAATTGTTTCACTATAGAGTTAAGTAGTTTTTTTTATAAAAAATAGAAATACTAGGCCCAATTCAAAGTTCCCGCCGTGCACTGTAACGTAACAGTGTACCGCAAGGTGTCGGGGCGGTCAGAAGGGAGGCATCGCCGGAAGTCACGTGAGTTGTATCCCTCCTCGTGCTTACCGCGAGCGCGTGTAATATTTTTTAAATATTTTTGTTATTCTCCGCACCTCCACGAGCGATCCAAGCAGACAAGGTTTCTTTTATTTGCTTTTCATCGCTTACTGTTGCTGTAAAGGTAGAAGAAGCGGAGTCAGTGAATTGACGTGATCAACTACAATGCCTAGAAGGTGCTGTGTGAGGGACTGTCCCGGTATTTCAGCAACTGAAGAAGAGATCACACTGCATGCATTTCTGAGAGACATACATCGGCCGCATGAGCACCCAGTAAACAAGTTCTACTCATGCTCTAGACAAAATACGTACTTTGTGCTCGACGTTTACTTGTACTTGGTACACTCACCAGTTCGTATTCTTTAGACGGCAGGCATCTACAGCCTGGAGAGTATCCGATGATTCAACGACCTCGGTGTCTCAACCTTCAGCAATGCGATCGGGCGTGTCTTTTGCTAGCAATCCTAATTTCTGCGAGCGTTCTAAATTTTTTTTTTTTTTTTTTTTCATAACTTGACAGCTTGTTTTGCGCCCAGTATAGCCCTGTATTATCGGACTGACGGCATGCACTCGTACACTGGCTTGTACTCGCAACGCTTTCATCATTGACCTCCATCACGTCGATCCACTGACTCTTCGTCCTCAAATTTTACAGCACGCAAACTAACCAACGGTGCAGGGATAAAGAGCTAGTGGAACTGAAACTTCGTTTTCTACGATCGCTCGTACGAAGAGCAGAATAATAAAAAGAAAAAAAGTCTTAGGCACGGTCGCGGAGAGCACGAGGAGTGAAACTCACGCGACTTCCGGTTAACCCACTTTTAGTGACGTAGCTCGATGCCTCCTTTCTGACCGCCCCGACACCTTGCGGTACACTGTTACGTCACAGTGCCCGGCGGGAACTTTGAATTGGGCCTCGTATTTCTATTTTTTATAAAAAAACTACGCAACTCTATAGTGAAACAATTTTTTTGTAATGTCCTGATATGCCATTGCAACGTTTAGCGTGAAAAAAAAAATATTTTTTTTTGGCGTGTCAGAGGCCTTTAAAAAGACACACAGGAAAAAAAAATACTACGCCGTCTTCTTGGTTGTTGCCAAAGATAAAATGCGATAGCATCACATATCCTTTGTCACGGTGGTCACCTGGTCACGTGATGTAACGGTGTCACGTGACATCACAACATCTGACGCAGCGTCATGTATCAGTGTCCCGTGACTTGGCGTGGTCACGTGGCTGGTGTCGCGTTACGTGGTTGGTGCCACGAGATATCAGGTTCTCACGCTGGGGTGTCATTTGAAGTCAGGTGACGTGGGCACGTATTTCGTGTAACGTGGCCACGTCACACTGATGATGTAGCGTGACCAACGCCATGAGCATGACGAAAATCATCAGCATGGCGTAGTTTTTTAAGATAATAAGCACGACAACCAGGTCCCATTAAAAAAGCCTGAACGCCCCCTGAAGCCCGCGGGTCCAACAAGCGGGCAATCGCTTACAATCGTTTGGATACGGGGGAGTCCTGAGAGAAATGAGCGTACACAGTGCCCGTTTCTCCGAGAGCGGAGCGTGTGGACATGCGCTGTAGCATAGCCGGCGCCACCACTTTGACGTGAAGTCGTCAGTATGAGTTTGAGTATATACTTGCAGATACCTTCTACAGAGTCTATTCTACTCCCTCTCACCTTACGATGAACCGCAGTCGACGCTATGAGCGGTCCTACACCAATTCAGTTCTTTGAGCATGTGACCGAAAGTGACTCACGCGTGACTCACACGACATTGGACTAGCTCAGATTGCTTGCAGAGTCCGCTGCCGTTCATCGGGACGTGAAACGGAGTATGGTGTGGTCCCCTGCTACCACGGCAACACAGAAATGTCACTTCGGCTAATGGTAATGCTGCCCAAGCTTTCTTCAGAATACCGCAGGTAAGGCCGTTAACGCACATCGCAGCCCAGAGTCCACGCTAGGAACAGCGTTGATGCAGAGCTGACTTGAAGTTAACTAGCACTAATCCAGCTCAATATCAGTAATGTGTCACTAACAGGTCGAAGTCGGGGCTGCGTCAGCAAGGTCAGCGCTATTTCCAGCGCTGCGGTGCATATGTGAACAGGTCTTAAGGGTCACGCGTTTACACGATGTCCCGTCCCTTGTGTACCTTCTTGGATTTCTTCTGTTTCCGGAACGCCCCCAAGGATGCGGGTTTGCGAAGATCGGTCATCGTGACCTGCTTGACCTCGTAGGGCCTTTCCAGGCACTCCCAGGTGGTGATGTCCACGAAGCCTCGGTCTCTGAGCGCCAGGCAGGTGCGCTGCACTTGCTCCACGCACGGCGAAAACGAGCACAGCCGACCCCCTGCGGATAGTGAAAAACGCCACCGGTCAAGATACGTCTAAAAGCCACTACAAGACATAGCTAAGGTAGCTGTTAAAAAAAAAAAAAAAAAAACACGATTAAAAAAATACAGCGCTTGGAATTACAGAAATAGGATCGCTCCAAAAACTGTATTCTTGTTCCGTGACTACAAGTTCTCACGACACAATTTACCAGAGTGGTTTTCAATTACATTGAGCCTGGAATCAAGATGGCGGAAAGATAAATTATTTGTCCGGTGTCATGTGGTCTTGAAGCGTCGATTATGTGCAAGACAGGAGTGAGTGTAGGTACCCCCTCGGAAGCATGGTGCAAAAAAGACGACGGACACGGGGAAGACACACACACTGGTGCCTGTATATATGTGCCTTCTTCCTTGAGTCCGTTGTTTTTTGCGCCTTATGCGATGCTTCCCAACCCACCGACTAGCCCAGACATCAGTTCTTGTAACATACCCTCTCCTTGTCCGCGTAATCTGATTTCAAAACGCCTCGAGCCACGAGAAGCATGCACTGCAGGCCGTGGAAGCAGCTACATCGAGCGCAAAACGGTCGACTTTTTGCGTGCAGTCAAAAGTCCCCCACGGAAGAATCCGAAACCTACACAAGGTCGTTGCCATGGGTACCGGCCAGGTTACAACTATCCACATTCCGCTTACCAGATAGGTTAATATCTTTAAAGTCGTAATGTACTCTTTTTCAAAACCCGGGTTCATTCCCACCCCTGCCCGTTTCGATCTGGACGAGCATCGTATATCGGCGTGCGGTCGTGCATCATTACTGCGTTCTGCACGTTAAAGACCCCAGGCTAGCGGTTGTACAGCACTGGCTATATTGTTCATCTAAAGCTGAGACAATGGACGCCCGTCGGGGCTAACTTCCGGCTGTATAAACATGCACAACATTAAAAACCCCATCAAGCAACCTGGACGATCGCCATTCCTGGGGCTTTTTTAGACATAGGCTACGTGGCGCAAGCTACCGCCCGTTACAAAGAGTATAGCCATTAACATCCATCCATCCATCCATTGGATACGAGCCCTCGCCGAACACTGGCGTAGTAATCGTTTTAGAAAAGCAAGTTTTGTGCATTGTTCATACGCGGCGCGAAGTAGTTCTTACGAGATTTGGTTGTCGGAGGAAAAACCGATGCTTTTGGCCTTTGGAACGTGTACGTCTAGATAATATAACATATATCTAATCTAGAATTCACTTACATAAATCATAATTCCGCACATAAAGAGGAAAATTAGTAATACTCCGCGAGGAGTCGCATTTTTTTGTAATACGGTTCTCGAGTGGAAAACGGGTATAGAATAAATAACCAAAGCCCGCGTGCACCAGAATTCAGACGTCATCAGAGTGAGATCGAGCGTGGACACAGATTGGATACGAGTGTTGGCAGTGCTCGGCTGGGCCTCGTGTTCAATCAACGCGTCGAAGGACCCCATGAATCGGGCTCGGGTCCACTAACGATGACGTCACGTGCAGGCCTTGTCTTCTAGGCCTTACCGGGAACTAGAGCGCACAAGCGGAGCCCCGTGCATTTGCGCACGCACACGCACACAACACACACAGACACCATCTATCATTTCAATCAAGCCCCGAACGCACCCGCACTCGCCCCATCGACAAAGAGAGAGAGAGAGAGAGAGAGCGAGACCGCAAGCCGCACGCGTGGCGTGCTCATCGCACCACCACGACGCCAAAACGACGTGATCAAAAACCCCGGAGCCACACGCCGTAATATAAACGCGGGAACCGCCCCCCTCCCCAGGGGCAGCCCGCACCTATCTGCATGGCAAGCCACCTTGCGCGCGAACCACACCCATGCCCCCGTGCAACGTCGAGCACTCGTATGTATAGACCTTTTTCGCTTACTCTCGCCCCCGTCCGCCAAGTAGGCATATCCGGTATGGGCGACGACAAAGTATCAGAACGTTTCAACCTGCAAATAGTAAAAAAATAGAGGGGAGGCAAAACGAGAATGTGTGGCGGTTACGTTCATGTCCTAAATGCCTTCTATTGGCGTGGAGACGGCAAAACAATGTTTTCGCCCATACTGGAAGTGACGACAATTCAAGATGGCGGCGCCCTTGCGAAAAAGGTCTATACACGGTGCACACACACGGCGTACGCAGCCCACGGCCAAACGGGGGTGGCGGAAAAAGCCCCATAGATCGCCGCTGCATGCAGTTGCGTATGCCCAGTAGCAGCGACACGTATGAGATACGGCGGCGGCGGCGATCCACTTGGCGGGAGAAGTGGCCGGCGCCACGCAACGCAGCCGGCCGGCCGCCGCTCGGCCGCACCCAGCGGTAGTTTTGCCACTCCCCGGGACCGCGAGGCAGACTCTCGCTCAGCAGACGGAGCAAAAGCTCCCGCTAGCCGCAGAGCTAAACAAACAAAAACGAGAAAGAAAAATAAATCGGAGCAGCGTTCCCACGCTTGCCGCACCCAGGGGGTAACGCGGGCAAGTAGCCTTCCCGAAGGCAATAGGGGTACCCCCGCCGAGGGCCCACATGAATCACTCTAGTACCCCCCCCCCCCCCCCCCCACACACACACACACACACACACAAACACAAACACACACACACACACACACACACACACACACACACACACACACACACACACACAAGCGTATTGATCTGGTGATGCACCGTGATCGAGATTAACGGGCAGCTCGATTAACTTCACCTAGAATAATCGAAGCCCGTGCACTCGGATTTCGACATTATCACAGTGAGGTCGTGCGAAGACACGCATCGCGGGCTCGGGTCCGATAGACCCTGGTCAAAACCCAATCGAGCAACACTGGCGGTCGCCATTTCTCGGGGCATCGAACGCGCGATTGGATCTCAGTCCTCACCGAATGCCGCGACGCGGCACGATCGTTTTCGATCCGAAGCCGAGCCGAGTTCACACCGAAAGCCGACGCGGTCGTCGTGTCCGACATACAGAAACAATGGATGACTCGAACGATTGCCGTAGCAGCTGCCAGATGACGCGCGCTTCCGAAAGGGATCCATTGCCGAGTTGGCGTCATCCAATTGTGATGACGTCACAGCTGTGACGTCGGTGCGTCGAGCGCAGATTATGGTCCGTTGCAACTCAAGAAAGTAGGGCGAGGAAAAGGAAGGCCGAGGAGAATGAAGCAGACGGAACGCTGGAGAGAGGAGAAGGTTTCCCCCTCTCCTCTGCAGCGTTCCGTCTGCTTCTCCCTCCCCAGCCTTCCTTTCCCTCGCCCTACCTTCTTGAGCTGTAACTTGATAGCGGGCAGACGAGAAGGCTAGCTGCCTTCGTCTCTCTACCCACAGTGTCGTTGCATGCGTTTTCATCCCCGCGGCTAAAGCAAGAACACGCAAAAAAAAAAGAAAAGCGCAGTATCACAGCGCCTTTACTGTAGGCGTGATTGGTTTAGCCGATGATAGCACATGCATAAAGAACGCCGTGACGAAGCAGTTTTGGCGCTGCGCGATTCGCTTAATTGAACCCTATGACGTCGGCTGTGCTCAAACTTGGTGTGAAACGGCCAGTATAAATACCACCAGGTACTGCACCTCGAAACTCTCTCGCTGTCACCTTGTCCCTGGTATACGATAGGACCGCGCTTCCACAGAACAATGAATCTGGGTGCCAAAAGCACAGTCCATATAACGCATACGGATATCGGTGTAGGAGAACCATATGAACGTACCCAGTTTCATCGTGAATATTGTGTCGCCATGTCGGGCAGACTGACCTCGCGCCGCCAATCCGTTCAACGTACAAATTACTTTTTGCTTTCGTGCTTTTTGAAGGGGCTAAGCAACCCAAAATAGGCATTGCACCCCGACAGTGCCAATGCTGCGTAACGAGCGGACAGGTACAGGCCACTCACTGTCTCCACGGTACTGACACGTTTCAAAGAGCCGGCAGCATTCCTAAGACACTGAACTGCAAGAACGAGGCTAGCGAACGCCCTTAAAGCATCTATCATAGCAGAAAAAGTAAACGAGAACAGAACAAAGATGAAGGATGGAGTGCGCAACCCAGGGAACGTAAGACGCATTTCGACGACCATAATAAAATAACATTAATGATTTGCCGCGACCATGCAGACCCAAAGCAAAACTCTGTCCTCGTATTCCCTTTAGCAATCAAAAAAAAAAAGAAAAAAAAAAAAATATATATATATATATATATATATATATTATAGTATTTATTATTATATTTTTGCGCTATATTTACACCTGTTGCGTCTGTTTCTCGTAAACTCAGGGATAAATGTTGCGACGATATGCGCAGTTTTTTTGTGTGTGCATTTTTAATACGCACTATTTGGCAGGAGCCATGCGCCCTGGGCTGACGCTGACGCGCTCTCGGCAGGCGCCATGCGCTCTCGGCCAAATCAAGCTCGACAGGTCTTCCGTGCACGAACGAGCTGCTAACTTCTATATCACGCTTCTGACACACGGCGTGATCAATTTATAGGCGCGCTGAGCAAGATCAATCAATCAATCAATCAATCAATCAATCAATCAATCAATCAATCAATCAATCAATCAATCAATCAATAAAGTATTTCCAGAAACTGTGGCGGGAAAGCCCATACAAAAAGCTGTTAAAAACAGCTTGAAATGAAATGAAATGACTAGGTGTGGGACTAGGTATGGTATGCGCGCTTAAAAACGTGCTTCAAAGGCTCCGGTAGTGTGGCACGTGGAAAGCGGTAACGGTTTGATAAAAGTCCCCAACGATAAAGTTACTGCATTTCGCTGAAAAAAGCTTGGTGAGTACAGGATCTGATGGACCTGAATTTTAGCAATCCCAGCGCTAACACACGAGACACAAGAACTAGAGGGGGACACATGGGCGAACGGTGGAGGCTGAACTATAAAAGTCTGCCGAGTAATTGAATGCACTGAGGCGTCAGCAGCCGTTTCGGGTCCCCTGTTCATCTGTGTCGAATGTCGCACAGCTACTGCTATACTATTCAAAAAAAAAAAAAAAAAATCACAACGTGTATTAAAAAAAAAAAAAAAAAGGCGCAGCGTCGAGGCTTGGGTTGTGCTGGGCGAGGGTCAAACACATCGGAGTAGGACGCACACCCTGGCAGCCCCTTATAGACCTTTTCTGTGTACTCTCGTCCCCAGCCACCTAATAGGCATATCCGGTATGGGCGACGAAAAAATACTAAAACGTTTCAACTTGTAACTAGTAAAAAAATAAGTGGGAGGCAAAACGATAATGTGTGACGGTTACGCTTATATCCTAAGTGTCTTCCACTGGCGTGGCGACGGCAAAACAATGTTTTCGTCCATACTGGAAGTGACGACAATTCAAGATGGCGGCGCCTTGAACAAAGGGTCTATACTCTCCAACCCACACTTTATTTTCAGTTTCCTGCAGAGGCCCCCAGGAGGCGCAGTTAGACGCGGCATGTGTCGACGGCCACGCGCTCCGCTGTTGCCAGTTCATGCGAACCCCATAATATATAAAAATTGAGCAGCCCCGTGTTAATCTACAGTACAGTCACGGCGATATAGCTGCGACACGCGACGGCGAAGTCGGGTAGTGCGATTTTAAATCTAACAAATATTGATAAAAAGTAGGCATGGCGGGTATACTTGAACGCCGTCTTTTTCCTGTGTGTCTTGGGACTCGGAGAACGTTAGAAAGGCGGAGAAATCGTCGCGCTAATTGAAGAATTGACTAAAATCTAACAATTCCTATGGCCTCTAATAGAAATAAGCGTCAATACTGAATTTGTAACATACTTCATCAAATGAATATTAAAAGTTAATTAATGAATATCAGTGAACGAATCTACTGTGACTTTTCTATTTGTCGCAGTCACCGGCCAAATCGAATTCAAAAATAGTGTTGCCATATATATAGCGATCGGGTGAACGTGGCATGCGAAAGGGAGGGTGCGTGAATGGTGTGGCTGGTGTTCTGCTGCTGTTATTTGTGTGTTCTGTGTGTGTGTGTGAGTACACTCGTATTTTCCCGCTTTTCTGTGTATTTAGCACTTGAATGGTCAGGTAAATACCCGTGACAGTTCGCTATAAAACTTTCCTCGCAACCTGGAAGAAACCAGAAACTGTTTTTTCAGAAACCTCCAGAACAAAACCCCGCTTTTTTTCCCCCAAAGAAACTGGAATTTCTAATAACAAACAACTGTTTTGTCCCAAACAATTCCAAAACAGAAACCAGCTTTTTTAAGTTTTTTTTTTTTACAAAAGCTCTTATTTTTAAGAACAGAAACTGTTTTTATACAAGGCTGGCCAAGAGAAATTCAGTCATTTTAAAGAAGGAACAAGAACCGAAAAGACAATTTTTTCGACAAAAATTACGGAAACAGACGAAAACATAATTTGTGGCAAGAGAGCTGCCAAGCTTTTCCCGTTTTTTACAGTTTTTTTTTTTACAGTGCATTTTTGCATGAAATTGTACGTCCCATATTTGCAACGTCTCGTTTTTAACTTTTAAAATGCCGGTTTTTGGATCTTAGGACACACACGGACGTTTAGGAAGATGGGAAGAGCTAAGGCTCTGTGCTACTCCGACGTCGAGCGTAGCAAACGCGGCGTAGCGCAGCGCACACAGATACAGATTAATCGCAGATATCGAGTTTCTGCTCGCTGGCCAATCGGAGGTCTAAGTTTTGTACTACACTGCGTTCGCTGCGCTCAACGTTGGAGTATAAAAGAGCCTTAAAGGATGTCGGATGTGCAACGTCGAGCATGATAGTTATGTGTTCCGTTTTATGCGGATAGATGAAAAAGGCGAAATAACGCTAAGTAAAAAGCAATATTATTTTGTTATGGCACAAACTACTTTTGAACCTAAAACATGATTGCTGTAATTGCGAAGAGTGCTGTAATGCACTTGTCAGTCAATGTTGAAACTACCTCTTTGCATCACTGAAAAGATCAAATGAAAATCACGTTATCCGGATTGTACCGCATCATTTGTCACTTGCAGTGGACTGCGTCAATTCCTGGTCGATCTTCTGTTCTCGAGGAAAAAAAATATTGAAGAAAACCACACACACAAAGGCTGACGAATAGTCACCATGTCGCCTATATTCAGCACCTCGCTGTAACCGTTAGTAAAGTAGTACACTACTACACTTTACAATGGTAACCGCACGACAGCACGGCGTCCATTTGCAATCCATGGCCCCGTCGACCCCGTCGCGTTTTCGCTCGGGCGTGCGCAGACGTTTGCCAAATTTTATCCGAATCTTTGCCGAACTTTCTTTCAAAAGTTTGGCATTTGCCGAACTTTGCCGAATCTGAAGTTCGGAAGATTCGGTCAATCACAAGTCACAATAGACATCTTTTTCGAGTAACGAGCGCCGTCTGGGAGGTTGTTTGCGAACTACAAATGGAGGGCAGCCGAGCGTGCCTCCACCCGTCAGAACAGATTGGCATCGTGCCGCTGTATCGGTTTTCTTTTTTTTTTTATGCCCCATACCACCAATGCTCAAAAACATATCGTCATAAAAAGATGAAATACGCGCGCAAATATGGGTGCAGACAAGACGAGAATCACAGGAAGGTCGTCCAGCTGTCCTGCCTCCGGAAGGGGATTGTGCACCCACTTTGGCGTTGGAAGCTACTGCGACGTCGGAGCATATGTTCCTATAGGTAAAACACTTGCTCTCTATAAAGACACGAACAACACGAACGAGCTTTCCGTTGTTTTAAAGCAGTAACAACCCAGTTTGCGCCGAAAACAGGCCAACGGCGAAAACAGCCCAACGGCTGGGACAGCATTCGCAACTTTAAAAAATAGCTGTCATCTGGATGATTGTCCTAGAACTTCAGTACGAGGCTGGGCCTGCTACGCGTAATTCTAGTTATGCTATATATACAAGCTGTACTAGAGCCTTACTTTATTTATTTTATCACGCTAGGAAGGTGCTGGCAAACACCTTTATCGTGAAGCCGATCATCCAGGAGCTATACTCCGTTTCACGATAACTTGGCGAAATGTGGAGGCTAGGGCCCCGCGACATAATAAGAGCGTCGGAGCGAGGCACGTGACCTGACAACACGGAAGCATTTGTGTCACCACGCCAAATGCGAGGCCCGGAGGAACCGGCTGTCCTCTACTAGCCAAGAGTCGTCTGCTACGAAACCAACCAAATTCGGATGAACGTCCATCGCATGCAGCAACCTATCCGTCCGCTAGAATAGCGAGCACTTCGGGAACGTCCTTACAAAAATAGGTATGGACGTCCTATGTCCATACTAGTGCCATTCTATTATCCCTATGTCCATCCTATGGATTCCTGGAGACAGTTCATGAACCATTTATGGACCGCTGGTTTGCCGCAGAACGGCCATAACAACGATATAGGGATCTCCCGATACAAACACGTTTTTCATTCCTTCCTATTTTCATGCTATGGCCCTGGCGAGTCTATGGACATCCTAGTGCCTCTCTATGGTGTGAGCTATTGATTGGTAGATTACTAAAGTGATGCCGGGTAGATGTTTTCGTTAGGTGTAGGGAGTTGTCCGCGTTAAAAAGCTGTTAATTAAGCGCCGTCCATCAATACGTTACATTGATGTCTGGAGGCATGTCCAACCTCAGCGCATATTTAATGTGGAGGGGGAAGTGTTCAGCCCCCCAGATACCGAAATAATAGACCTAATTCAGATTCGCGCTCCATCTGTCGTACGTTGCGCCAACCTCCTTCAGCAGCCTCAAATATGGCGACCAATGTTTCAGGCTACGGGCATATGTGCGAGCGAAGGCAAAGCTGGAAGCGCGAGCACGAAAGCTCCGTGCGTTCAGGCTTTGCTCGAGCGCGCGAGCTGGGGAGAAACGCAAAAAGCGCTGGTCTCGCGCTTCAAGCTTTGGCTTCGCTCGCAGATAAAGTGAAACGAAGTATTAGCGGCGAGATGTTTCGGTGGCGCCCTCGTTTGGTTACCTTTCGTGACGTCATTACCTTGTGAACAGCAAGTTCAATGGTGTGTGTAATGTGCATGGTGGAAGCCTGAAATCATAGCGATCTCAAAGCAACACTGCCAACACCGTCAAAATGGAAGTTCTTACATTCCTCTTATTTCCGTCGATGAGACATCAGCGACGCTTTCGATAGCTCACGTCGCCAATAGAGGCTGAACGTGATGCCGCACAACTGCTCTGTCTCGTTGTGAAACCAACGGAAAAATAACTATACTTCGTTTCACCTTATGTGCGAGCGAAGGCAAAACTGGAAGCGCGAGCACGGAAGTTTCGTGCGTTCAGGCTTCGCTCGAACGCGCGAGCTGGGGAGAAATGCAAAAAGCGCTGGTCTCGCGCTTCTAGCTTTGGCTTCGCTCGCAGAGAAAGTGAAACGAAGTATAGTCACCCGAAGTAAATTTACGAGTTATGTTGTTTTCCTTTTCAATCTGAAGTTGTTAGAGCGAATCTTGAAATAATTGTAGCGTTGGGGAGAAATAATTGTAGTGTTGGAGTCTCCGAGTGTCAAAATGACAGAGCTGCCTGCTTCCACTGCGGGCTCTGTCCAATTTTTTCGATATGTGCCACTCCACATGATTGTATTAAAGGAGCAACAACACCGGGGCAACAGCTGTTCATGATCATCTCACGACGCATGCATTGCTTCTTCTGTGCGGCAGTTTTTCCGGTGAATATGTCACTGGTGTTGTTGAGGTCATTCTGAACGCAAGCCACGCAACCCTTTGCTAATATACACCAACTCAATTTGCTGACGTCATACGACCGCGGTGGCGCTGCTGTCGGTACTGCGCATGCGCTAACGCTTCATTCCTCCCAAATTTGGCTTCTACGCATGCGCAGTGCCCACACCTGTTGTGGGCAAAGCGGGCTTGTTTGTAAACAGTGTGTTGGTCAATAATGCACATTCGAATTACTAACGCCACTACCCCACCCAAAAAGGCAACACCATAAGACCTAGCGCACAGAACGCTAAGCAGGCAGAGCCGAGACGGCGGGGAAGCCTCAAAGATGGCGCGGAAGTGCACAGGACCGCCGAGAGACGGCGCTAATAGTGAATAAGGTCTATTCCCTTACTTTCTCAGTGGGAGGTAGGTGTATATGGGTCTCTGCAGACCCCGTAGATATACCCCCTGCAGACTGAGTGACTTCTCTACGGACCCCTTAGGGACTCCGTGCAGACCCTGTATGGCTTCTCTGCAGACCCCACAAGGACCAGCTGTGTAGACCCTGTATGGCCTCCCTGCGGACCCCGTAGGTACTCCCTGTAGATCTTGTATGGGTTTTTTGCAGACCCCATAAAGGACCCTTCGCAGACCATCCACTCTTAAAGAAAGCTTTTACAAAGCATGTCTTTGCGTAACAAATAGAAAAAATCTCTTTGTAGTCAATTTGATTGGAGATTAGTACAAAATGACAGGAGCGTGATGTTTGCATAAAAGTTTAGCTTACAGGGTTTCGCGGCACAATTAATAGTTATTTTTTTACAGCGGAGCTGTTAAGGGCTAGGTTTCCCAGGATCGTGTCCGATACCAAACAAATGTCGACACAAAACTCTGGCCAGTTACCGCCATCTATGAGCGACGGCGGCAACCAGAGAACCTGCTTGCCAGCCCCACTCATAGATGGCGGCAACCTTTCCAGCCTCTTTACTCTGGTTTTCACCAGAGTGGAAAGGCTGAATTTCTCTAGGCGTCGTCCTAGATGTCGTCCTTGAGGTCGTCCTAAACGTCGTGCTTGAAGTCGCCCTTGAGGTTTTCCGAGAGGTTGTCCTCAAGGTCGTTGTAGAAGTCATCATTGTGGTCGTCCTAGAAGTCGTCCTTAAGGTCGTCCTAGACGTTGTCCTCAAGGTCGTCCTAGAAGTCGTCCTTAAGGTCGTTCTAAACGTCATCCTTGAGGTCGTCCTAGGCGTCGTCCCTGAGGTAGTTCTAGGCGTCGACCCTGAGGTCGTTCTCGAGGTCGTCCTAGACGTTGTCCTTGAGGTCGTCCTAGACGTCGTCCTCTAGGCGTCGACCCTGAAGTCGTCCAAGAAGTCGTCCTTGAGGTCGTCCCACCATAGTACAGCTCCGCTGATCTTCCTTCTTCACCAGAGTGGAAAAGCTAAAAGTTTTTTATACAGCCATATCTCACCGGTGACTTAAGGTAGCGCGTCCCGACCTGAATGCGTCGTAACTTCGGTGGTAATTCGCGGCACGTCCGCCTGGGAGACAGAGGTTGGCATCCTTGAAATCCCTCCTACCGTATATGTTTCGGCGCCAAAATGGCCGATTAAAGCCAAAATAATAGTCACAGTAGACGCTATCAAAGCGATACTCCCGAACCAATACCATTAGTTCGGTTCTCGAGTACGGATAGGTGCCACTTTTTCAGAGCAGTCTCGAGTAACATTGCGACGCACTTACTGTTTCGGATTGCAGGGGGAGGTATACACTAACAATCGTAGCGTCAAATATTGTATGAGGGGGCTTGTTTAAGGTTTGGAGTTGACTTTATAACGATCGCAGCCCCGTTCCAGCACGTCATGGAAGCCAGCGCTGCAGCGAGCGCAGCAGCCATTGTTGAAGTAATGGCCATGCGGCTTACTTATGTAAGCCGCATGTAAATGGCCTCCCTGCGGAACCTGTAGGACTCCCTGTAGACCTCGTATGGGTTCTCTGCAGGCACCCTATAGACACCATATGGATCCTGTTTAGACACCCTATATAGTTCGCATGGACATTATGAGGTCAACCTTGAAAAGTGCCACCAGCGCTATGGAGAACTTAAGGGCATCCTAAAGTGCCTTACTACACATAGGGCATAGGATGACCTTACATCGTCACTAGAGTAGGACGTTCATAGAACGTCCGTTGGCATTTATTCTCTAGGGTGGCCATCGGACGACTTCAGGGAGGCAACAGTTGTTGTGGTCTGCTTATAGATGCCCTATGTTCTTCGTAAAGACGCTGCTCTATGGAACGTCCTCAAGGTGTGCATAAATATGTTTGTAAGGGTTCGCTCCACGTGCTCCAGCTCCAGTGCGTTAACGCACTCAGCCACCGATTTTTTTTCTTCTTAATTGACTCGGCCACCGATTTTAAAGTGCATTTATGAACGACGTTAGCGGAGTTTGTCTACTACGTTGACGGCCCCAACGCGGACGGCCCGGGCAAGGTACTTCGCCGCAGCCGGGGACACCCGGAACAAAATCCACCGACGTGATGACAACAGCTGATATATACATATAAGCCTGCACAGGGGCACAAGTGCGGATAAGGTCATATAAAAAACGTTTTAACAACTGCACCCCCCCCCCCCTCCCCCCATGCTAAAAAAAAAAAGGAAAAACGCCAGATTGATTGTTGCGGCCGGGTTGCGGCCCAGAGGCATTGGCTATGCCAGAGGGTCTACATCACAGTATTGGCGCCGCGCAACTCAAGGCCCCCAAAACGCACAAAGTTTATCCCGGAACGACACGCTTCAGACAACTCGCACATGACCCCTTCCATCCATCGCACCGCTCACGCACTCACAACGACGGCCATCCCAACACGACGACGACGGCGGCGGCGGCGGCTCACCAGAGCGCGTATATCCCCCTAATAGAGCACGCATATACCAGAGAGACTCGGGTACACAACCGCAGTGGCGTTTTGTTGCGGCATGCTTCGGACTGCCGCCGAAGAAAACCACCACCAAAACGATACCCGTGTACGACATGCGATGTTGCGCCGGGAGGGGGATGCAGAGCGGCGGCGCCCGGTCCGCTATCGCTGCTCCCAACAACATCCGCCACACCCTCTGGTCACGAAGAGCGCATCCCCGACCCCGGCAGCGAACAGACAGCTGTGCGCGCCGACCCGTTGGAAAATTAAACGCGCCGTCAGCTGCTCCCCCCTCCTCCTCTTCCTTCCTCCCCCTGCAGTAGACGGCACTCTTGAGCCTCCGCGACGCTCGAGAGGCTAACACTTTACGCTCGGGGACGGGATGAAATATACTACGCCGCGGATCAAGGAAGAGGGATGGACCCTAATGGTCTAACGAATCGAACTTGGTATAGGCAGAGGATGTGCCTGTTTAAAACGCGCTTTTACGCCGCGATATTTCGAATAAGCGATGCACCCAGGGGGCCGGCAGTGTTAAAGGGACACTGCCGCCCCCCCCCCCCCCCCCCTCCCGAAATTAAAACTTGACGCCCCCAATTTTTTTTTTGTTAGGCGAATTAATATGGTGTCAGGAGACAACCCAATGAATATTTGCTACAAAGTCACGCAAACGTAAAAATTACACCATCTTCCCGAGGGGAACCATGGGGTGATGCGGGGCATCGCGGATCGTTATTAACGGTGTTATTAACGGTGTTAGTAACGTTATTAGTAACGTTGTTAACTTGCGTGTTATTACGTTGTTAACTTGCGTTGGTTACCACACATCGCGTGAACGTTGTTGGAAACTCCGCGATGCTCCGCATCACCCCATGGTTCCCCTCGGGAAGATGGTGTAATTTTTTTGTCTTCAGTAGACGTAGCGTTGCTGTTAGTTTGTGGGGTGGTGCTGACGCTTGCTTGCGCCAACCCACTAACTGACGGGACTGTTGCTTCCATCACACTTCATCGGAAGAACGGAGTGAAGTGGAGTCAACAGCGCTGAACTGAACGCGCGCAGCGCGCTACCGCTGCTTATATTTACACAAGTTGAAGGAGACGAGACTAGAGGAGGAGAGTTGCGCATGCGCGCGCGGTGTGAGTAGAAGCGAACGCACGCGAAGTGCACGCAGCTGGTAGAGAGAGAGAGCGGAGAGAGTAACGCGCAGCTGTTGGAGAGAGGGAAGGAGGAGAGTTGCGCATGCGTAGTGTGAGTGCGGACTACGACGCCGCGGGACATAGACCCGAGCAACAGATGCTCCGCATCTAAAAAAAGAAGTCCATTATTGCTAGGAACCAAGACCGAAACACGAGCACGGAAGCTCATGGCCGGAAGTCACGTGACTACATCCGGCCGCGTTTTATTTTTATTTTTCTCCGCTTCTCCGGCGTCTGAAGCAGACGACTAAATTGTGTGCACCGTTTTTCGCGCGATTGTTTCGCACTTATATCCCTTCCGCAAGATGTTCTGCGCTTGAAGATGGATTGGCCGGTACCACGAACGACAGTTCCGAAGTAGCGGCCCCACGTCCGTCGCAACGTTGGTCCGTCGTTCGCCGCCATCACGACGTCCAGCCCCGCGGTGCGTCGCCATATTGAAAAGGACGTATACATGTTCTTCCTGTGATATGTGCAACATTTCTTCTTTTTTTTTCGATCAACGTATCTTTAGCTTTTTGGAGGCCGTATTCTTTTCCAATTTTAAGGTCGAATGCGCGCCTTAGATGACCCACGACTTGGAACATATCTAGTACACATAGTTTGAATGTCACGTGGCAATGGAAAAGAGAGTGAGCGCGACTGTAACGAGCCAATAGGTGGTATCCACGGGCGGCCATAGCTGAGCTCGCTGCTGCTGAACGCGTGTTGAAGGCAATTGGCTTCCAGAACGCTTCCAACACGCACATTGTACACCATTAAGATTGTCCTGTTTGGGAGACCACACGTAAGAACTCATCCCGAGCATGCGCTGTGAGTGGTCACCTCAAATATGGCGTCCGGTCAATACCAACCTTTTCCAAAAGAGAGCTTCTGGCCTGTTCCACATTCAGTGTTCGCGCGTGTGGCGCGTGATTTGCTCGCTTTCCGAAGCGACGAACATGCGCGTGCTAGGCTGAGGACTCGTAAATATCCGAATGGTGTATCGACCGATCTCACAGTCAGTTTCATCACGCCACCGCTGCCGCTATGCATCGTGGGATCTGTAGTCTTTCTGCACGCGCGAGAACCCCATCGACGGTTTGCGCGAACAGAGCACGAGGCGGCACGAACTTTCTCGTGCGCCGGCGCCCGCCTCTTACGAACTGCAGGCATGGTGGCGTCACGCATGCGCGGAACACTCAGTGAGATCGGGCTACTCCCGACCGGCTGTTTTCGAACGCAAAGACAACGAGTTTGGAACCGCAGATTGTGTCTTGAGTAGTTGTGCTCTTATATGTCATGTTTAAACAAAAAAAACTTCGGCGAGCATAAACACCCTGTCAGTGTCCTCATCAAGGGACCACGGAATGAATTATGGGTTGGCATAAACTGGGATTTTGCTATTCGCATATCGTTAAGTGCGCCAAAAGAAAACTACAGTACACGAGGGTAGAAAGCCAAGAGCCCGCTTTTCGGTACAAAATTTCGGAAATATGGCGGATTATTTCTTACACGCTTTCCTTCAAAAGCTCTCCTCCGCCTTTTCACTGTAAACGCATCCGCGGTGCCCAGCACAGGCCAGTCGAACCCAACTCACGCATTGGACACGACCACTAGTGCGACACTCGGATCTAGACGCTTGTCAAAGATCAATCCGTCAACGAATATCTTAATTCGCATTTGTGGCCAATAGGCTCGTTCCATTTCCTTGCACCCCCTGCACCGGTGCAGAAAAGTGCAGGGCGGTGTAGTTCCGGTCGTATCTCAAGACACATGCCGGAAGTGCACTGCCCTACACATTTCTGCACCGGTGCAGGAATCAAATGAGCCTATTGAGTGCTGTGACGGCCAATTATCATCACTCGTGAATGACAAGTTTCACGGTGCGCTTGAAAAAAAGCACAGTGTAAGCTCGAAGTCACCGGATCCCGTGCCGAAGAACCTCAGGACCATGTGATTTCTCACTTAGCTTTTGAGTTCAGGAGATTAATGCCAAAGGATGGTTTACACACTTGCAACGGTTGCGTTCGCATGCCACCGAAACGACCGTAACGACGAAAACATCGCAACAACCGTGGATTGCTTCGCGAAGTTACCCCTTGCATCGCTTGCCATGCTGTGTACTCCGAACACTTGTCCAGCTGACTTTGTCGCTACGGTCGTTTCGGTGGCCGAGTGGGCCTGGCGCGCACCATGCTCGGAGCACGTGAAGCGGAAGCTCGCGTGCTGTATAAACGTACACGCCTAATTATTAAAGGGCCTCTGACACGCCAAAAAAAAAAAAAAAATTTTTTCATGCTAGGCGTTGAATTGGCATATCAGGACATTACAAAAAATTGTTTCACTATAGAGTTGCGTAGTTTTTGTATAAAAAATAGAAATATGAGGCCCAATTCAAAATTCCCGCCGTGCACTGTGACGTAACAGTGTACCGCAAGGTGTCGGGGCGGTCAGAAGGAAGGCATCGCCGGAAGTCACGTGAGTTGTATCCCTCCTCGTGCTTACCGCGAGCGCGTGTAATATTTTTTTAAATATTTTTGTTATTCTCCGCGCCTCCACGAGCGATCCAAGCAGACAAGGTTTCTTTTATTTGCTTTTCATCGCTTAATGTTGCTGTAAAGGTAGAAGAAGCGGAGTCAGTGAATGGACCTCTTGGCGAATATGTGCTGCCACCTAGACACGCGAATTGGTTCGAGACTAGGTGATTCGAAAACAACGCGCGCCCAAGCCCTCTCCCACCCGTTCCACACCTAAAACGTCAGCTACATCCTGTTCACCCATTGAGGCGATGTGACCTAGATACGGCTCCCCCAAGCTCACCTTTGTCCCCATCGTGCGTAATCTTCCGCCCCGAGGTCGACACAACGAAACCGCTCAAAGGCGAGAAATGCAAGATGGCGGATTGTTTGTAACTAGATACTCTTGAACCCAGGCGCATGAAATACTCCGCGCATGCGCACCGCGTATTTCTACAAAAGGTCCATTGACGTGATCAACTACAATGCATAGAAGGTGCTGTGTGAGGGACTGTCCCGGTATTTCAGCAGCTGAAGAAGAGATCACACTGCATGCATTTCTGAGAGATATCCATCGGCCGCATGAGCACCCAGTAAACAAGTTCTACTCATGTTCTAGACAAAATACGTACTTTGTGCTCGACGTTTACTTTTACTTGGTACACTCACCAGTTCGTATTCTTTAGACGGCAGGCATCTACAGCCTGGAGAGTATCCGATGATTCAACGACCTCGGTGTCTCAACGTTCAGCAATGCGATCGGGCGTGTCTTATGCTAGCAAACCTAATTTCTGCGAGCGTTCTAATTTTTTTTTTTTTTTTTTTCAAAACTTGATAGCTTGTTTTGCGCCCAGTATAGCCCTGTATCATCGGACTGACGGCATGCACTCGCACACTGGCTTGTACTCGCAACGCTTTCATCATTGACCTCCATCACGTCGATCCACTGACTCTTCGTCCTCAAATTTTACAGCACGCAAACTAACCAACGGTGCAGGGATAAAGAGCTAGTGGAACTGAAACTTCGTTTTCTACGATCGCTCGTACGAAGAGCAGAATAATAAAACGAAAAAAAAAAAAAGTCTTAGGCGCGGTCGCGGAGAGCACGAGGAGTGAAACTCACGCGACTTCCGGTTAACCCACTATTAGTGACGTAGCTCGATGCCTCCTTTCTGACCGCCCCGACACCTTGCGGTACACTGTTACGTCACAGTGCACGGCGGGAACTTTGAATTGGGCCTCGTATTTCTATTTTTTATAAAAAAAACTACGCAACTCTATTAGCGGCGAGAAGTTTTGGTGGCGCCCTCCTATGGTTCCCCGTTGTGACGTCATTACCTTGCAAACAACAAGTTCGATGGTGTTTGTAAATAGCATGCTGGAAGCTTGAAATCATTGCACTCTCAAAGGAACACTGCCAACACCGTCAAAATTAAAGTTCTTTCATTCCTCTTATTTCGTCAATGATAAATCCCCTTTCCTACGTCATAGTCAGCGTTCGGCCAATCGTAGAAGGCCGACCACAGCGACGCTTGTGTTCGCTCTCGGGGGCTAATAATTTTTTGTAATGTCCTGATATGCCATTGCAACGTTTAGCATGAAATTTTTTTTGTTATTTTTTGGCGTGTCAGAGGCCCTTTAAGCAGCAGTTCCACTGCTAATACGTCGTACAAAAGACAGTCTGTAGACATCTTCGAAGCATGTATAAAGCATGCATGCTTGGAACATGCGTGAGGCATATCCGCACATACTTACTGTCATCATGCCTGCAGTGAACGCCGTGTCTTTTGTATAATGGATGCGACTTCAACTTTTAGAACCCAGGCCTTAGGCGCCCGTTTCCGGCTTGAGCGCCGTCGCCGTCGCTGTAACCGCACGTTGCATCATGGGACGTTTCCAATAATGACGTCACACGTGACATCACGTGTGACGTCACGAAGGTCACAATTGACTTCACGAGTGACGTCACGAGGGAGGGAAAGGGAGATAGGTGGAGGAAGAGGGGAGGAGAATGAGAAGAGGATGGAGGAGGGGGAGAGGGAGCAGGAGGGGATGGGAGAGGGTACGGAGGATTAGGAGGGGGCATACCCTTTTCTCCGTACCCTAACCTCCTCGTCCTCAAGAGCTGCGCTCTAATTCGGCATTAAACGTCTTTAATTTTTTTCCTTTATTCTTTTGTGCAGCAACATAAAAGATGCGATAGCCCTAACACGCAGTTCCTGCCCCACATACGCAGTTGCGTTCCCATGCACTGGAGAGAGCGTAGAAGGACCGAGTGTTTTCATTCAATCTCTCCTTCGCAAAACCTGATGACGTAGCTGGGCGGTAGCAGTACCGCCCAGTGACGATATTTGAATGCGGCTCATAGATTGGACCCGAGCATGGCGTGGACACTCGATTTGGGCTCGTGATAATCGATCGCTCGAGAAGCATTCGGGTAGTGGCCCGTGTCCAATCGCTGCAATGACGACAACAGCCGAACCATAACAATGTCTGAAACTCAGCGCGTGTCCTGTGACTTGCCAACCCCAGCGCATGGCTATGATCAACATTGGCGGCATATATTCGGCTCCAGATCACGTGGCCGCTTGTTCTGGCTGCGAGTTGAGGGGGTGAACGCTGCTCGTTTTTCTTTATTTTTTACTAGGACTCCTATTGCGTGGGGGGAAAAACGAACGAGTATTTCACAGGTCATTAACGTCAGGGATCCGTTCTAACCGGTATTTGCGCAAAATACAAAAATCGTTGCATCGCCCCTTTAACCATGCTCACCTGCTTACTTGCTGTTTCTCATTGAATTTTCTCATTGAAATTTTCACAAAATCTCTCATACATTTTGAGTGAGATAACAATGAGTTCTGAGACTTTTAAGTCTGGTTGGGGCCACTCGCGCTACATTTGGGCGGAGAATGAACATTCGGCAATGCGTAATTTTAAGGTAAAAAAAAAAAAAATTGCTTTGGGGACACGTGTACTTTTTACAATGGCTTTTTCGGTTCTAAGAAAAAAAAAGAAACTGGCACTTGTTTGTATCAGAGGTTTGTATACGTCCGTAGCGTCGCGCAGTGTACGTGCATTTTGCATTCAAATGCATTTTCCTAAAAAAACATTAATTTAATTTGTAACGAAACAAAAATTGTCAGAAATTTCTGGATCTGTACTGCGATACGCCTTTGCAAGTATTTTGCTCATCTGAGATTAGGCGAAAATGAATTTTCCCCAGCAAGCGGACGAGTAGGCCATTCAGCGCCATCTCTCGGTCGACGCCACAGGCAACGCAGAAGAACAGCCCCAGCCAAGAGGTTCAAGGTCCCATAGGCTCGCAGTTACGGCCGGCGGCCCCCTCCTGCCTGTGCACGGGCCGACGGGTAACAACAACAACAAGAGCGGCGTCACTAACCTCCCCGAGGAGGCCCCGAGCAGCCCGAGCGGGAGAAGAACCTAATGATACCTCTATTACGTCCTCGGCCGACCGATCGGAACGACGACGACGCTATGCCCTTGCCGCGGATCGGGCACCGACGGACGAGCCGATACCCAAGCAAACACTCGGAGCGGCCCGGGTCACGCCACTCGGGGTCGAAGGTCACGGGACCCCGATATCGCATCGGCGGATTCGTCCATCGCTCCTCGCCGCCATCTTGGTGCACCCCCCCCCCCCCTCCCTCGAGGGAAGAAAGAATCCGGGGATCTAGACATTTCATGCGTGTTGTTTTCTTGTCTTTACACCTCGCAACCTTTCTCATTTTTTTTTTGTTGCCTCTTTTATTTTGTCTGTTGGGCATCTATCTGGACATCTTGTTGTTGGAAACGATAATGCGCGGGTTTTCTGGTATTAATTTGTGTATTTAACTTTTGTTATAGCTATTCTGGTGAGTACACAGTAGTACTGGAGGGTATGCCAACGTCAGACGATTTTTATTTATCGAATTTTTTGCCTCTATTAGCCTACTTCCAAAACATAATGACGAATGAACATACAATGCCCGAAAGGGCGCTTTGAGGTATATTAAATAAATAAATAAAACATACAAACACACAGGAACGCACGTTAACGAAACAAAAGGGGGCGGTTGGCGCGGTTTCGAATTTTCTAGATCACAGCCCGAGATCAGGACTGCTGTATACCTCCCCCCCCCCCCCCCCCCCCCTTCTCTCCTCGTTCCATTAGCTCCGCTAAAACAAAAGAAAACAGCCTCTGTTTCACCCCCTCTTTGTTTCGCTTTGTGGATGCATGTTTGTTGTTGTTGCCGTTCCTTACTTTATACCGACTGAGGTTGGGGAATTCAAACCCTCCAAAAAACTTATCCCCAACTTTCATATAAAAAGAAGGAAAAGAAAAAAGAAAGAAGTTTGATTTGCAGTCGCAGAAGGCGCAGCTGCTTTCCCGGAAGATTAAAAACGGCTATGTTGTTAATTGAAGTTACACATCATCCTCTCCCTCGATTCACTCGCCCAACGTTTATCAGTCGCTGAAGGATAAGGACTCTCGGGGCAACTGCGCCACGGTCGCGTAACGTTAGATTTCCCGTACATACAGAAAAGAAAAGAAGTTTTTCTCATATATTTTTTTAAAATCTGACAGCATATATACCGTTCTGAACGTGTGTTTTCACTGTAGCACACGGCTGCGCTGCGGCGAAGCAAGAAACCCAAGATCGCGGTGGCCACTTCGCCAGGGTCGCTTCTCCGCAGTGCACCGGTGACTAGCAAGAAGCGCACTCAACGGAGCTCAGACTAAACGCGCCCGAACAGACTCAAAAATTCAACCTCGACAGTGTCCAGCCAAACTTTCACTTTCGTAAAAAAACCTTCATCCCAACCCATTAAAAAAAAAAAAAAACACACACACACGAAGAACATTAAGACCCACGTGAACCACATCAAGAGGACTACACGAAGGTCAAGTATAGTCAACCTGCGTCGTCCTCCAGAAACTTGAAACCGCCTCTGAACATCCATGTTTCCGCGTAACCACCACTTGCCGGTTGTAACAAACAGGATGCGCTCACGCGACGCTTCTACAAAGCCCAGGTCGAAACACATACTAAAACATAAACGCACAACACACAAAAAAAAAAAAAAAAAACTTTTTTTTTTCTTTTTTCACCCCTCTCAAAAAAAAGTGAGATGACACGAGTTCCTCCTACCTGAAGAAACTTTCTTTCGCGGCACGCGGTAATATATATCTCGGCGACTCTATGCTACGCTAAAAGTTAAGGAGACGCTACCAACGCATATCCCTCTTTCGAGGGAAAATGAGCTTCAAACCAAATATAGTATAAATAAAAATCTAAACAAAAACACAACAAAAAGCCCCCTCCCTCCCGTCCATTGTCTAAAACCGTAACATTAAGAACTTCACCCGTATCGGACACGTCCGCGAATAAAAAAAAAAAAAAAAAGGTCATTCATATATTTTATTTTAGGGGCTTTGTTCGAGTAATTCCAAGATTACAGTGTGGCGGCGGGTTGTACGAGTACAGTTCCGGCCCCTCTACCAGGCGGCGCTATCGAAGGAAGCGCGAGCTTACTAAGCGGGACCATTTTTGCCATATCCTCCCCTTTTCACTTTAGTCCCTTATTTGTTTTTTCATCAGTTCTACAAGTTTTACTTTTACTTTCAGCGATGTCATTTGATTGCTTTTTTTTTTTTAAAGCAAAGTTCCGCCCCCGCCCACCGGAGACATGGCGGCGCTGCGGGCGGGGACAGATAGCAGACAGACGGCACCCGACAGAAAAGAAACAAAGAAAAACAGAAAACACTCACGAAGAAAGGGAAACCCAAACTGGGCAATCACAGTTATTACGGAAGGACGAAAACCACAAAACAACAAGACAAAAAATACCACCACGCGTCGAGTCGCGGAGAAACTAAACCACGAGCCTGTGTAGTATACACGAGCAAATACAGACGGCCAAAAACATACAAGCAACGGCGTTCGTTAACACGCAAAACAGCGGCGGCCATTTATTTGCTCGTCGTCTGCGTGAGAGAACTCCAACTAGCAGACGGTGTGCTTGCTAGTTTCTTCGCGTCTGTGAGCCGACGCGCGTCGACCTAGCGGGCGACTAGAGAGATGACGACGACGGGGCAAGTTTATGATTACTGTAATAAGAGGACAAATGGCGGCCTGGTCTTTTGCGTGCGTGGGCCGGCGTATACATCTATCCGCGCTGCAAAGCTTGTGTTCCAACGTTCATGCAGCAAAAAAAAAACAAAAATGACAACAATGAAAGAGATGAAACGATGACCGTTCTCGCGTACTAAACGCTAGCGTGCACACAAAGCACCTGGCAACGAAACTTGCAATTCTGATGCATTCCCGCCTACGCAACGGCTAGAGGCGAGGTGGGGCCGAGACCTATACAACAGAGGTCGAAAATGTCGGGTCATCGGGTCAAAAGGGCTCGTTATTAGAGCGCCGTCGCTCCGAAACTTTCGCTAGTGCTGCCATACGCTCGCCCATGCCAAAAACAATACAGAATGCGATCACCCACGCACCGCAACCTAAAATTCAGAACCTAAAAGAAGACGAGATTCCTCCACCAGGCGGCGGCAGCGTCGTCGTCACGCCGAAATCGTGGACGTGCGTTAATAGATGGCGCTCTCTCTCTCCAGAGTAGCCTCGCCCTGTAGAGTGCACGGCCCCACAGACCCCTTGGATCGCTGCACTTCTGACCTGAGCGACCCAGTGTTGCCGGCTGGCTCTCTCTTAATTCGCTCACTTGCGCACCCGGGGATGTACGCGCTACGTGTGCGCGCCTTTCGATGTTGTTGTAGATGTGTTCGGGCACAACGCTAATCACGGGGTGTTCGTACCCATACCGTAGTGTGGTAGGGCTGCACGCGATGTGCGACGTCGCGGTAAAAGAAACGACGGAACAAATACCGCTGACTAATATAGCGACTTGCATCGGAGGACGATATGTAGCTAAATAAAATAATCGCATGAAAAGGAATCAACATATTAAAAGTATATGCAGATGAAACACTTTTCGGAAACAAAAAGATGCACTTCAAAATGCGTCGCAAAAACTGCAATGTTCTTCTCACACCTTGTGGTATATGTACGTTTTCTTTTGGTGGTGCGCTGCACTTTATATTTACTCTGCTGTTGACGTCGAATCAGCCTGGCAACAAAGGTTCACACACCCAAACTATGTTCGCTCTAATATACCATTAATAACTATCATTAACTCGAAATGTACTTCAAGTATGCCCTCCGAATTATACCTTTATTGTCTCGCATTCTGTCAAGAGTCTGGACCACCTCAAATAAGGCTTTCATTCCACAACAAAACATACAACGTATGCCAGGCAAAACAATTAGCAGCGCTATTAATTGAACACCGACCCTTAAAACATAAGGGAAGCGGAATCACAGAGGAGAGTCATCATGACGACTAACAACGCACAATTTAATCGACAAAATGTTGCTGAGGTACTGTAAAAGCCACCTAGGCGATCTCTCTCACTCACTCACTGGCACACACACACAAACATATATACAGGGTGTTTTTGGAAGCGCCCTGTATTGGAAACGCCCATTAAAGAAAATGAGTAGCGTTCAGTGTAATTGATTACTTCTTAGTAATTGTATTTCGAACGATTAATTTTAAAGGTATGGTTTAAATTAAAAACTTGACGCGAATCATCGAAAACTACTAAATCAGCCCACATTACAATGATATAAGGCACGCGCAGCATTTGACGGCGTTACGAAAAGAATGCTCAATTTGGGCACTTTTCTAGGTTTCGGTTCCTTATCGGAGCGCATCTCTACGCAAGCATTCCGGTTCTCAGTTGCCAAAACGCGCCAACGTACGTGCGACGCCAGGCGTCGCACGTAGAAGTCCATGATGTTTGCCTTTTTGATGTCGGCACTAGTGTGAAGACGCACCTTTACGTGGGATGCGTGTCAGCATACGCACGTTGCACGTTTTAGCCACGAGATGAAGGGGGGAAAAGAGGGGGGGGGATTTGCCGGCGCAGGGATGCGCTCCAATAAGAAAGCGAAACCTATAGAAACGCCTTTAAATTGAGCCGTTTTTCGGAACGCCGCACATTTTGCCCTTAAATCACTGTTATGTGGGTGGCGGAGAATTCGCATCAAGTTTTTAATTGAAACCGCATCTTCAAAGTTAATCATTCAAAAAATTAAATTACTAAAAAGTAATTAATTACCCGATGCATAGTTTTCGCAGGAGCGATTTGGCCTGCGTTTCCAAGAACAGCCCGTACATTACACTGAGACCGACAGACACGCACGGGGAGATATACACATACATACACATTCGGACAGAGACACAGACATACAGAAGCATATACATATATACAACATATACACGAAGACATACATAAGCATTTACACACACGCATAAGCACACACACCCACATGTAAGACGAGCGCAGTGAAATCTCAAAACGATTCCCAGAGGTCGTTCTAGTTGACCCGCCGAGGTCAACACCACTCGGAAACGCACAAGGTGCGGCCACACGCTTTCCACGGCAGCGCCAATTCCGACCGAGATTACCGCCGTCGTCCGCCATTTTTCAAGATGGCCCCCTTCGCAAGCGCAATCACATACACAAAGCTCACCCAACACGCAGACCGGCACAGTACACTCCACAGTGACACACACCGCTCTCTTACTTCTTCCCACGCCACCCAATTAGACGCGACTTAGTACCAAATTAGGGTACAAGAGTCGGCGAACACTCTTCGGCAATCGCCGCAAGCACAACACAAACACACTAGAAAAGTGTGCGAAAGAAAGATTAATTATATAACTATATATAAACAAAAGGAAAACTGACAGCCTTTTACTTAGGATCCATTTATCCCTTCAAGCAAAAAAAAAAAAAAAGGGAAAAAAATAGAGCTGGCAAAGACCAAACTACTATTGTTTCGCGGGCGAGTTTAAACGGCGCGATTATTAACTGTTACACAGTATACCAGTAATTTTCGAGAAGGATCTGCTTCGAAAACCGCCGCTTTTCCGGATGCCATGTAGTAAAGGCTCCTGCGGTAAACGGTTACTATACATTTACGGGTTCTATTATCTTCCCGTCTTCCCCACAAAATAATCAACGAAAAAAGAAAGATAAAAGAGTGTAGAAGATAGCGCACCCGGTGTTGGACGCGCCCCCAAACCGCGGATTCCGGAACTACGCCCGTGACCGCGCTTTCGGTTCCGAGAGTTTATTTATTTATTTTTGTTTCGCTCATTCTAATTGGCTATCCCGTTCTCCAGAGTCAATTATCGGGAGGGGTTTACCGAACAAAAACTACGCCACTCACACCCAAACACCCTTAAAACGAATGGGTAGTACTGACAGCTCATCCAAAAACACGATACTCACACAAAAAAAAAAAAAAAAAAAAAAAACGCGCAGATTGAGTAAAAAATTTAGACGGATCTAAACCTCCCTAACACCGCTCGGTCAACTACAAAGCATGTACCCAAATGCTCGCCGAAAGGTGCGGATTACGCAGCTAGAGCACCTGTCGAAGTCCATGTTGGGGAGCTAAAAGGGACCATGAAAACAATGGCGTGTTCGAATTCAATCGTATATTACAACTCACTGTAGTATACAATTGGTTGTAATATGCAAATCGTTACAACGCACACTTCGTTGCAACGAACAATTCGTTGGAATAATTATTTCGCCGTATCGACAATCGTTGTCATATACAATTCATTTTGTATTAAACACATTTTATATTAAAGACCATGCGGTGTATTTTAAAAGCATATCCTCTTAGGTGTATGTTTTTCTATCCTTCTTCAGAACAGTTTCGCCATAGGAGGCCTGTAAAGTCAAACAAACCTATATGTCACGTAAAAAAAAGAAAAAAAAAAAGGAAAGAAAGTCTTAAATGAGATTATATTCAAACCTGGTTCACCTAAAAGAAAAATTTAAAAAAAAATGCTTTTCCGTTTGTTTTTGTTTTTCTTAAATGTAAAAGAGAAACTGTGTAGTCTGACATAAGAATACTCACTAACTCTGGCCACTCAATTTTTATTTTCTAAAACACTCTCACGCAGGATTGCATTCCTCTTAGATCAGGACCTGGGCTCTCTGCAGCATAATGCCCCTGTCGTGAGCGAAGGTTTATGTCAATTACAGCGAATGCAGACCCAACAACAAATGTCGTTACCCTTGGACCGTACGAAACGCAATCTTTTAATGCCATTGACAAAATGGATGACTTGGGTACAGTATTCGAGGAAGAAATAAGTAATCGTTTAACAATGTCTTCAATATTACCCAAATATGATAGCGCACTGTTTTTGCTGTGGATGATATTAAGTTGTTTTTATCAGCGCTGCCTTCTTGGAAATGAATGCAAACTGTCGCCTGCGGCTTCAAGACTGTTGTGAGAACGTCAGCACCGAATGATACAATGAATGACACCTTATTATTATCATTATTATGTTAATGGGTATAAGTAGTCCTTTCAAAATCCGTAGTGTACCACCTGAAATTTTGTCAGAAAGAACAAAAACAAATACATACGTACTAGCACATATAAATACCAACATTTTGTTCGCACCTTTTTGCTTTACGATTTCACGTTGCTGTTCTCCAGAGCGTCTCTGCCGTCGAGATTACTACGTCCAAGAACAGCCGTGAACGAGTTCAGCCGAATTCATTCGGTAGCAAATGTCAGCCTGGAAACTCTCAACTGTCTGAAAAACTTCCTGCATCAGAACTAAGAAGGACGGCGTGCATATTACATCGGAGGGTTACGATTTAGAACTCACTAGTATACATAAGAATTACGGTGGGCATGCCGCCGATGCTGGACAATTCCGACGCCACCCGATGTTCTAGTTCGCTTAAAAAGGCCATAAAACGGTCGAGACTGTCGACCCTTTACAATCTAGTTGAACATCTTCGGACATCCCTAATAGAGCAAACGCCTAAAACGAAAAACAAGAACAGTTGCGCTCCCGCCAACCAATCGGAGACGACTCGTTACAGCCCATCGATCACACCACATCCCCCCACTCTCCGTATCTTACATAAACTCGCTTACACACTCCCTTTCCCAAACACAGCCGCACTCGACCCTGACGGCTGCTCCGCACCATTTGTACAACCGAAACCGCAAAAACCACCTTCCTCCAAACAAAACGATGAAGACAAAAAAAAAAAAAAAAAAACACATAGCCGCTAACCTCAAAAGAGAAACCGAACCACTTTTTTTTTTCTCTCAAACGAACCAAAAAAAAAAAAAATCCTAGTTTGCTTCTTCTAATCTCAGCACGTCGTCGAAGGATGGAAGGGGACGATCAGTTTCTCGCCCCAACATCCGCCAGGGGCGTGGCAGTTCAACCGGCAGGAGCAGGAGCCAGAGCGGCGGAAAGAACCACTCTTGCTGCTCCTCCATCCCGGCTCAAACCGACGAAACGAAACAAAAACAAGAAAAAGGCAAGACCGCTCGTTTCTATGAACTAGTAAAGATAGAATTGCTTTTAGGGAGTACTCTCCGCCCATATATGCGCACACAAGTTCGCAATGTCGTTCTTTCGAGTTGTCTCTGTAGTCTTCTGTCGTCGTCAGTCTTCCGAGGGGCGCATTGTGGACGCTTCGCGACAAATCCTACTTTGACGACAGCCACGGGCGAAAAACGTAGGCCCGATCGAGTCACGCCCTCCGACGACACGGTTGCTGTGCACGCGGTTCTCGTTCTCGCTTCTTGAGATACAATTTTCGACTTCTATCGGGGGCTTGGATACACGATCGAAGTGCAGACCTCGGCGTCTTCAAAACTTCTGCTGCCCCTTTTTTTACGCGTGATATATGCATTGGGTAGCTAAAACAACGTGCGATAACTTTACGACGGCGCGACACCGAGTCACCACGAACCACAATTAGTTGTGTCCGGCGCCGCGTTTTTCTGCTTCAGGATTGACGGCGTGACGTCATTGATCTGTGCAACAAATATCACACCGCAAAAAAAAAAAAAAAAAAAAAAATATATATATTTTTTTTTTGAAATACGTTGCCGGCGTTTCCAATTCAGAACGCGTATTCGGAAATGCTTATGGAGTAAGTGAACGGGCAAATTTCGGCACTCTAATTGGTGCGTTTTCCTGGACGTCATGTTTACGTGTTTACCTAAACATTGTCCCCTATACTTTTTCTGCCCTGCCCCCCCCCCCTCCCTCCCCGTAAACCAGGCTACGTGACGCCCACTTGGACTGTGAACTCCTATTGTAGAAGTGCCCACGTCTGCTGCGTCATTTGCTGCGTAAACTTAGAGGACAGGGATCTTGATATCATCTTGCAGTTAGAAAGCCTATGCCGTACTATCATATATGCTAACGTGGTAAGCCGTTAAAGCATCTCTCTCTCCATAACATGCATCACACGAAGGGTGCGTGTTATGGAGAATGCCTATCTATGGAGATACAGTGATGTGATCGGCCTAAGCCATTTTGGCGCACGTTTCGGAGCAACCAAAACAGTGTTTTGGAGCAGCAAATGTGGCCTTTGGAGCAACCAAAACAGTGTTTTGGAGCAGTAAAAGCGGCTTTTGGAGCAGCCAAGACAGTGCTTCGGAGCAGCAAAAGTGGATTTTGGAGCAGATATTCTTAGGAAAATAGAAATATTCGTTTTAAGTGCTGTACAAACGAAGGGCACTCTGTGTTGTGTTCTGATGTGACGTGTTGTGACGGAACTCGCTGCTTCTGTTTTTACAGCTCAGACATCCCAGAAGTGTACAGTGCTGTAGGCATTGCCAAGCAATTTCGAAAACCGTTTGCCACCGTTTTACTCGTTCCCGACGTGCGAGATTTTCGTCAAAATTAAGCAAACGTAAAGCAATGAATTTCAAGCGTCCCAGCTGGTGCCTCAGTCACGCAATCATGTTCGCATGCACGTGAGGCATGCGAACTTCGGCAGGCTTGCTGTTGGGCATGCTTCGTCGCGCGAGCGCAGACAACAGCTGTCCGATCGAAACCGAAACCATGCCCCTCAGCTCCGTCGCTAACTTATCCCGAAAATTGTACACAAAATGTAACTTTCGAGCATGCGACAAAAACAGTCCAGTGGCACGTGCTTGCCAGGCCGGCAATCAAGGTACAAGCCAGACACAGAAAAAATGAAGAACCTGAGTGCATCGATGCAAGACATTGTGAGCCAGCCTCAAAACGTTCTTGGAGCGCTTTGTGCAACGACTGAATTCGAGACAAACAAGCACGTTGTGCGGGTTCAGCGTGCAGACATTGCCTTCTTTGCTTTAGCTTACTTCTCTTCACCAACTTTCTTTCGCGGCAGATTTTTCACGTACCGAGGTCCCTCGCGAAAGAAGGCCCACCGAGAGGAATCTAGATAATCAATACTTTGACAGAGCAGTCTTTGAATTAAAGATGTATTTTTGTGGTAACGTATGATTTAAACAAGAACAGGAATGTTTATGAACACGCGGCGGTACTTAGTTTCATTTTAGAAAGTACCATATCTGCAGTGATGTGGGTATGGCAACATTCGACGTCGCGCGACCACGGTGACTGAAAGGCAGTGACCAAACATAGTTTCCCCACGGCCGTTGCTTCAGCTCACAAAGTAACTCCTGCCGCGCAAAAACGTGGTTTCGTTTCACAGCATGACGGCATAGCTGGTACCCGCGCCTATCGTGCCTATCGCTGAAAAAAAAAAAAAAAAAAGAGTCGACAGACGAGACCCACAACACGAGAGCGCGAAACGCGAGACGCCGGGAAAACCATGCAAGGCCGGGTGGACAATTGATGCACGGTACTTTGTGTCAGGTGGCCGCTTGCGCCACATAACACACGCCTGCTCAATTACTGTACTCAGTTTAGTTTCGGTTTTGAAAGGCGACCTAAATTGGTCCTTTGGCGCAGGCTTGGCGCAGATTACTACGTCCAAGAACAGCCGTGAACGAGTTCAGCCGAATTCATTCGGTAGCAAATGTCAGCCTGGAAACTCTTAACTGTCTGAAAAACTTCCTGCATCAGAACTAAGAGGGACGGCGTGCATATTACATCGGAGGGTTACGATTTAGAACTCACTAGTATACATAAGAATTACGGTGGGCATGCCGCCGATGCTGGACAATTCCGACGCCACCCGATGTTCTAGTTCGCTTAAAAAGGCCATAAAATGGTCGAGACTGTCGACCCTTTACAATCTAGTTGAACATCTTCGGACATCCCTAATAGAGCAAACGCCTAAAACGAAAAACAAGAACAGTTGCGCTCCCGCCAACCAATCGGAGACGACTCGTTACAGCCCATCGATCACACCACATCCCCCCACTCTCCGTATCTTACATAAACTCGCTTACACACTCCCTTTCCCAAACACAGCCGCACTCGACCCTGACGGCTGCTCCGCACCATTTGTACAACCGAAACCGCAAAAACCACCTTCCTCCAAACGAAACGATGAAGAGAAAAAAACACATAGCCGCTAACCTCAAAAGAGAAACCGAACCACTTTTTTTTTTCTCTCAAACGAACCAAAAAAAAAAAAAAATCCTAGTTTGCTTCTTCTAATCTCAGCACGTCGTCGAAGGATGGAAGGGGACGATCAGTTTCTCGCCCCAACATCCGCCAGGGGCGTGGCAGTTCAACCGGCAGGAGCAGGAGCCAGAGCGGCGGAAAGAACCACTCTTGCTGCTCCTCCATCCCGGCTCAAACCGACGAAAAGAAACAACAACAAGAAAAAGGCAAGACCGCTCGTTTCTATGAACTAGTAAAGATAGAATTGCTTTTAGGGAGTACTCTCCGCCCATATATGCGCACACAAGTTCGCAATGTCGTTCTTTCGAGTTGTCTCTGTAGTCTTCTGTCGTCGTCAGTCTTCCGAGGGGCGCATTGTGGACGCTTCGCGACAAATCCTACTTGGACGACAGTCACGGGCGAAAAACGTAGGCCCGATCGAGTCACGCCCTCCGACGACACGGTTGCTGTGCACGCGGTTCTCGTTCTCGCTTCTTGAGATACAATTTTCGACTTCTATCGGGGGCTTGGATACACGATCGAAGTGCAGACCTCGGCGTCTTCAAAACTTATGCTGCCCCTTTTTTGCGCGTGATATATGCATTGGGTAGCTAAAACAACGTGCGATAACTTTACGACGGCGCGACACCGAGTCACCACGAACCACAATTAGTTGTGTCCGGCGCCGCGTTTTTCTGCTTCAGGATTGACGGCGTGACGTCATTGATCTGTGCGGCAAGTATCACACCACAAAAAAAAAATATATATATATTTTTTTTTTTAAATACGTTGCCGGCGTTTCCAATTCAGAACGCGTATTCGGAAATGCTTATGGAGTAAGTGAACGGGCAAATTTCGGCACTCTAATTGGTGCGTTTTCCTGGACGTCATGTTTACGTGTTTACCTAAACATTGTCCCCTATACTTTTTCTGCCCTGCCCCCCCCCCCTCCCCCCCGTAAACCAGGCTACGTGACGCCCACTTGGACTGTGAACTCCTATTGTAGAAGTGCCCACGTCTGCTGCGTCATTTGCTGCGTAAACTTAGAGGACAGGGATCTTGATATCATCTTGCAGTTAGAAAGCCTATGCCGTACTATCATATATGCTAACGTGGTAAGCCGTTAAAGCATCTCTCTCTCCATAACATGCATCACACGAAGGGTGCGTGTTATGGAGAATGCCTATCTATGGAGATAACAGTGATGTGATCGGCCTAAGCCATTTTGGCGCACGTTTCGGAGCAACCAAAACAGTGTTTTGGAGCAGCAAATGTGGCCTTTGGAGCAACCAAAACAGTGTTTTGGAGCAGTAAAAGCGGCTTTTGGAGCAGCCAAGACAGTGCTTCGGAGCAGCAAAAGTGGATTTTGGAGCAGATATTCTTAGGAAAATAGAAATATTCGTTTTAAGTGCTGTACAAACGAAGGGCACTCTGTGTTGTGTTCTGATGTGACGTGTTGTGACGGAACTCGCTGCTTCTGTTTTTACAGCTCAGACATCCCAGAAGTGTACAGTGCTGTAGGCATTGCCAAGCAATTTCGAAAACCGCTTGCCACCGTTTTACTCGTTCCCGACGTGCGAAATTTTCGTCAAAATTAAGCAAACGTAAAGCAATGAATTTCAAGCGTCCCAGCTGGTGCCTCAGTCACGCAATCATGTTCGCATGCACGTGAGGCATGCGAACTTCGGCAGGCTTGCTGTTGGGCATGCTTCGTCGCGCGAGCGCAGACAACAGCTGTCCGATCGAAACCGAAACCATGCCCCTCAGCTCCGTCGCTAACTTATCCCGAAAATTGTACACAAAATGTAACTTTCGAGCATGCGACAAAAACAGTCCAGTGGCACGTGCTTGCCAGGCCGGCAATCAAGGTACAAGCCAGACACAGAAAAAATGAAGAACCTGAGTGCATCGATGCAAGACATTGTGAGCCAGCCTCAAAACGTTCTTGGAGCGCTTTGTGCAACGACTGAATTCGAGACAAACAAGCACGTTGTGCGGGTTCAGCGTGCAGACATTGCCTTCTTTGCTTTAGCTTACTTCTCTTCACCAACTTTCTTTCGCGGCAGATTTTTCACGTACCGAGGTCCCTCGCGAAAGAAGGCCCACCGAGAGGAATCTAGATAATCAATACTTTGACAGAGCAGTCTTTGAATTAAAGATGTATTTTTGTGGTAACGTATGATTTAAGCAAGAACAGGAATGTTTGTGAACACGCGGCGGTACTTAGTTTCATTTTAGAAAGTACCATATCTGCAGTGATGTGGGTATGGCAACATTCGACGTCGCGCGACCACGGTGACTGAAAGGCAGTGACCAAACATAGTTTCCCCACGGCCGTTGCTTCAGCTCACAAAGTAACTCCTGCCGCGCAAAAACGTGGTTTCGTTTCACAGCATGACGGCATAGCTGGTACCCGCGCCTATCGCGCCTATCGCTGAAAAAAAAAAAAAAAAAAGAGTCGACAGACGAGACCCACAACACGAGAGCGCGAAACGCGAGACGCCGGGAAAACCATGCAAGACCGGGTGGACAATTGATGCACGGTACTTTGTGTCAGGTGGCCGCTTGCGCCACATAACACACGCCTGCTCAATTACTGTACTCAGTTTAGTTTCGGTTTTGAAAGGCGACCTAAATTGGTCCTTTGGCGCAGGCTTGGCGCAGATTATCCATATTTTGGCGAAATGTAGCAGGATGTAGCAGGGTTAGCCCCTTGGCGTAGTTTGGCGCAATTGGAGCAGCTATCACATCACTGTGATAAAAGAGTGGAATTCATTAGAGTCTCCGAACACCGAGCGAGTGGTCTAAACTGTATAGCTACAAACGTTTGCAAGCAAAAGCCTGGGTTGGAACAGGGCCAGGAGGGGTCGGGCGGCTAGTGACGCAAGATGCCGCTCGATACACAGGGTATAGCCACAACCATCCATCCATCTGTAGACACAGGCACTAGTCTGGCCACCACACACCATAACTTGAAGATATGACAATTTGAAGGCACGGGCAGCAAAATGGAGGCATCCAGAGGACTTGAAGATCTATCACTAAAATAACTGTTTATATATTAACACAACAAAACAAAAAAACGCGCTTGCACAATAATATTGTTGGCTCTGCGCATGCTCCTTTCGACACTCAGCGCCGCCAGCATTGTGTGGCGACATAAACATGATAGCAACGCCACGAGAAGGCGGCGATGATACGTTAGTAAATAAATTACCACGGCAAAATGTGACAGTATGCCGACTGTGACTAAACCCGAATACATGGAAGAATAGAGACGGCGAGAGAGAACTCAAGCTCCGGCAGGAGCCAATTAGAACCAAACGACCGTTAAAAAAAGATCACCAGAGAAAACAGAGAGGCCGTAACGAACACACCGCAATTCATTTAACTTTCTCGAAACAACAAACAAGTTTGCGCAACCGAAAAAAAAGAGGACACACTAAAACAAAATGGCGCAACCGTATACAGACAAACGTGTATACACGTAGACTCATTTAATTTTTTGTTGTTCTTTCAAAGGTTAACTTTTAGCACGGACGCCTAACATAAAAAAAAAAAAAAAAAAAAACGTTTGACATAGATCAAGTTGAAGAGGGCGGCGCTAACTGATCGAAGCTACAACACAATTAAGTACAGAAGGAAAGAAAATATCAAGGAACATAAGGAGATGGTGCAACCCGAAAAGTACAACAGGATGAATTGCTGCTATAATATGGGCGTACCCAGGACTCATCTAGTTGATGGGACAAAGCCAAATAATAAAAATGAGCATCGATAAACCACGAAAAAAGGCGGCTGGAATATTCATTTAATCGTTAATAGTTCACTTTGTTTTTCTTTTTTTAAAATCAGTTTAGAACGGTTTGGATTCCAAAAAAAACGGTGAGCGGGTGCGGTCCCCTTTCCGGCACTACACCTGGACACCAAGACCGCGTTTGGGATGCATGCCTTGGTAATCCAAACACTTTACCTACGTGCCCGAGGCAAGATATTTTCTTTTCGCTACCGAAACCGTTTGATTGCGCCACAGCTCGGTCTAGCGATGATCTGATAAGCGGGAGATTAATGTATACGTTGTGGCAGAGTATATGCACACAACCACGGGGAGAAAAACAATCATCTGGAACAGCCAAACAGCACAACTCACTGCTACGCTCAAAGCAGTGGCACTATTCCCTTTTCCTCCTCTCTCCCTCTCCCCCCCCTCCCCCCACACACACACGAATGTCCAACGACGCCATGAGGGTCATTGCCGGCATATATTCATGTAGGCAGTACTGTGTGATGGACGTCAAAGGCCCCAGGCCAGCGTTCGTATACTGCAGTAATTGAATTTCTCATCTACATGATTATATCCACATCTTCGCTATGATTATATTCATATCTTCGTTAAATGACTATATTCATACAATCTCTATATTTATTTATTCGTTATATGCATATCTTCGATATATACACATGTTCGCTATATCTATAAACAAAAACTTCGATATACCTATATATTCCCTATACCCATATCTTCGATATATCCATATATCGGCTACACCCATATGTTCGCAATACCCATATCTTGGCTATATCCATATCTTCGTTGTATACATAACTTCGCTATACCCCTATCTTCGCTATATCAGTCTTTGATAGATCGGCTCTGCACATTGTACCTATTGACCTGCCCCATAAAGAGCACCGTGGTCACTCAGACAGGCAGCAGGTGTCTACCACAGAAGCACCCATTCCCTCATCCGGGTTCAAGAACGCGTCGCTTGGAGCACTGCAGCGGCGTTCAAGTGATTGGAGGACGGGAGGGGGGTGGGGGGTGGACCGTGGGTGGGGCCTTGACCTACGAGACCCCTTCGGGCGGTGGTGCCCCGAGGGTCCCCCCTGCTCGAGACCCCGAGGTCGGCTCGGGGGCGGACGGAAGCGTCCCTGCCTCGCCCAAGGGGTCAACGGGTGGGTCAAGCCACCGGCTCGCCGCGGTTGCCACGCCTCCCTCGCGCTCGCAGGGTGCGGCAGCATGATCGTGGGAACCGCCACTCGGGGAGATACAGATGCGGGCGTTGCGTCCAACTCTCTTATATAGAATCGACGCGTGTACAAACAAGGCAGACTGCTTCTAATTGGACATTCCAATATTCACCTTCTGCGCGCCGCCATTTGTCTGCTGGACTGTGGGACGCATTCTGACCCCCTCAGCATGTGTATATAGAAGCTCCCTTCAGCGGAATATTAGTGAGTTTTAGTATTGCGTATACGAGCAAACGCAAGCACAAGCGCTGTGCGTTTGCGTTACGTTCTCCACGCTGCCCGTGCGCAGTCGCCATGCGCCAGTCCAGGGCCGCAGTTTGGTCTCCGCGCACGCGCAGTGTGGAACACGCAATGCTAACGCAAACGCACAGGGATTGCGTTCGGTCGTATATTAAGCAATACTAAAACTCACTATTGACGCCGCGGATGCGTCCCAAGCCCAATGACTCAGCATTTTTCGCCTGGGTGATAAGCGCCCTGAAAAGGTACACTTTACAATAATTTCAGGCTTACAAAAATGGACCGTTGGGCGAGTTGGTAAGCGTTCATGGTGAAAAACAGCGTGAAACACAAGGACCTTGACCTGTGTGTATTTCTCTTCTTTGTGTCCTTCCTTGTGTTTCGCGCTGTTTTTTGACCACCATTAGAGACCTTACGGCGAGCAAGTGTTTGTATTTGGCGCACGGAAACGCAAGGAGGGGCACGCCAATTCAAGGGCAACATAGAGAAAGCCCAGGAGACGCGAGATGACAAGGCAGCCAAACGCGTGCGCCGTCATTGGCAGGAATCGCCGGGGCGGGGGGGGGGGGGGGGGGGGGGGGGCGACAAAGGCACATGGCCGTACTTTGAGAATGAACAACGCGAGTTGCTGCTCCTTTGTTTAACTTGAAGAGTGTTGAGTTCTATCAGACACCACCGCGAGTGGACTTCCGGTAATGCATTTTACGGGGAAAAAGGTGGGTGCATTTTCTTTCGGCACTTAAACATTAGACCAAATCTCACGAACTTTTATGGAATATATGGCTTAGAACATTTCTCAGTCGCGTATATGAAAATATTGGTCAGTAAGGTGGTTTTTTTTTCTTCTTTCGTATTCATGACACTAAGCACCGTGCCACAAATAGCTTCATACATGCATTTATGTACACTGTCAGATACTGTTAGCGCGAACACAGCATCGGCGCTTTTCTGCAGAAAAGTTTACGTGCCAAAGCAAAGAAGGGCATCTCGAAAACCAAGAGGGACGCATTTAACTATAAACACCAACACTGGATCAGTGACTACCAGTGCATGTAGTCAATCAAAATAAAAGAAAACTCAGTAACTAGTGCGATTCATTCTCTCTGCTCGTGTATAGGTGCAAAGGTATTTTTGTCTTAGCGTTAAAATCTGCCTGCTCGGAAACTCTAAAATTAAGGAAAAGCCAAAAAAAAACTCATCGCTCACAAAAAAGAGGTACAATAGTAAAATAATAAAAATATTTTAAAGTCCGCGTACTTTTACTGTCTTAGGGTTTTAACCGTTCGTGAAAGGGGGTCATTTTAGTGGCATAAAATTCTCGCCGATTATCAAGCTTCATCGGGATTTCGGCGCACCGTGAACAAGCCTTTCCCTGAACTGTTACTCTTGCTTAGATTCGTTGCTTGTCCTCACACACCTGCTGTGGAACAGGGCCTGGAATACTGCAAAGGTAAACGTCGCTCACCGATCCGAAAAATACTGTAACTAAAGTAATTACACTTTTATAAATGTTAATAAAGTTGCCTAGTGCTACTCGCTACGACCCAACTAACAAAGGCGATTCCTGCTATTCTCCGGCGAAGAGGCGAAACGCACGCGCGTTTTCCCATGCGCAGGGAGCACCGCAAAAGTGCACTCGTTGCTGTCTGCCTCAATTTGAAACCGGAAGTCCCGTAGACACTAGCGCCAGCTGAACCTGTAGCGTACATTACAATAACTTTATGGTACTGATCCACGTTGGTACTGACCTTTCCCTCGTGTGTCCGGCACAAACACAATGCGACGAAGAAGCAAAAAAAAAAAAGGTGTCTAATTAAAAGGGGCCATGAAAAGAATTTTGGGTCGGGATAAATTATTTTTTATTGGCTTTATACATTTCGGCGGAACTCTTCGATTGGGAATTTACTAATCGCATATCAGAAAGAGGGTAGACAGTGAGTAGCCAGCTTTTCGGTAGGAACATTTGAAAATATAGCGGACTATTTCGTGACCTCCTTTCTTTCAAAAGCTCTCCGCCTTTTCACTATACGATACACCAGATACACCTGCGGTACCCGAAGCACGTCAGCGTACCCAAAGCACGTCAGCCGACCCCAGCTCAGGCAGTGAACACGAGAACTGCGTCACTCGGACGTATACGCTCGTCAACAATCAATCCGTCGACGTATATTTGGATTCGCGTTCGTGGCCAATGAGTGCCTTGACAGAACTCATCATCACTTGCGAATGACAAGCTCTATGGTGTGCTTAAAAAGCACGGTGGAAGCTTGAAGTCACCGCACCGGTACCCAAGCATGTCCCGTCCCCGTGATTTCTAAATTCGCTTTTGAGTTGAATATTTAAAACTTTAGAAAAAAAAAGTAAAAAAAAAAAAAAGATAACAATAATTTTATGGTCCCTTTAAGCAAGTTTTGTCCACAATTTCGGAGGCCCGGAATCCCGACGCCTCAACGAACACTCAAACGCAGTTCGCTAATTGCAACCGTCTCCACCAGCGACCACTACACACAGCTCCCGTTCCGGAGACGCCAACGCAGCCCGGAAGGTTCCGCGAACGCATCAAATTAAGGGCAGGATGCGGCGGGCGGCGTTGCTTCTTTCTTTCTTTTTTTTTCCCTCTTGGCGAGCGCACAGAAGCCGACTGATTGACCCTTCGGCAACTTCGGCTACCGCCGCCGCCTTTCGACGAAGTTCGACCTCGCTCCGCTGCAACCACCAGACGCGCACGCCCAAAGTTTCCAGCGAAAGAACCGCCCACGTCAATGGCCGGCGCGTACACCGGCCCCAGACTATACAGTCCAGACGCTGCCTCTTCCCACTATCGTTACACTCGAGTCGGGAAGTCCCCTTGACAAGTTCAGCGATACCAATGGTGGTGACTCGCATTAGAAAGTACATGCTATCCTGCTGGATTAAAACCTGATGTGCACGGTGCTCATTACAAGTAATGAATTACTTGTAATCGATTACTTTTTGAAGTACTTTTGTAACCAACGCGGAGAGCGAGTCGTCTGCTTCTTGCGCAGGGGTTCCGGTGACGTCAGGACGACGCTGAGCTCTGATTGGCTGATTGGAAGGATAGTGGGTAGACCTCAACGCTAGATGCCTCGAGGTCTACCCACTATATGTCTACCGAAATTGGTGGATCGATGAACAGTATACGAAAGGCCCGTATTCAAATCCAAGAGAAAAATCTGTCGTTTCATGAAAATCTGAAGTGATCGGAAAAGTAGCGGTGACATTTTTTCAAGAAACGGTAAATTTATTTTCCTCTCAAGTAATTTAAGTACATTTTTTTTCTGGTCAAAAAAACAGAAAAAAATTACAATCAAACAGTACATTTTTTTTTTAATTTTTAGTAACGTGCATTAGACAGATTAAAACCCAGATTTAAGAAGATTGGGATCGTCCGGGTAGACTTGTACATGCCGGTTCAAATTCAGCAGACGGCCTGGGCAGTATCCAAACGAGGCACCCGACGAAACAGGTTGCGCCATCTAGGAGGAGACTGGCGAAACAAGGGGTGATCACGAACGCCCGGGAATATTGAACGCAATTGAGGACTGGGTAGCACAAGTGAGGTACGGACTGTTTACACTGGAAATTGAAAATCAAAAAATAAAGTTTCACTTATTAATGAGAACTGCCAGGCGTCCCTTTCGGACGCCTGGCAGGATCCATTGACTTTACCTACACCCCCACGGCACGGCTTGAAGGGCTTCGTCCTCCGCGGTCTCGTCTATCGTAAGGTGCAACCATAAAGAAACCAAACCAGTACACGCTTCGCTTTTCCGTTCTCCAGATCTCAAACTCTATAAGAGTAAATTTCAGGAGAAAAAAAATATAAGCCAAGAAAACTTTTTTTGCTGGATCTGCTTTGGAATGTTCAACTAAAAAAAAAAAAAAAAAAAAGTTCACGTTTTTTGGTTTACGTTGTGCCATTTATGAGTAGTAGTGTCAACCAGAAGGCACTTGCCGTTTTCCACCCCGTGCATTGGAGAAAAAAAAAATAGAAAGATTTTTAGAATTAACATTTTTTTCTTCTTGAAACTTACTCATAAAATATGAGTATACGATAAATGCGCCACCTAAAAACACCTTTGTAAAAAGTTTCAATGCACGCCGTTCATTGGTTTGTGTAGGTTGTGGTGGGTAAACACCAGAACCGGTTGTGGTGGGTAAAGCACACCGGTCGTAGACGCGTTTCAGGCAACATGAATTCCTTTCGTTGCGCACGTGTGTCGGCTGCCTAAGAGATACCGCGCGCAAGAAACGCCGCTTATTATTGTGCATAAAGTATAGGCATGGTATTACATAGCTTCAGTTTCCAATCCGCATAAATCGCTATATCAATACTAGACCGGTTATAACGAAGTCGGTTATAACGAAATGGCGGCTACAGCGAAGCGATCACGATTTCCCCTTCCCTTTTGCACTTCGTAATAACCGAAGTCGGTTATAACGAAATAGCGGATATAGCGAAGTGATTTCCGATTCCTGTTGACTTCGCTATAACCGGTCTCGAAAGTATACCATACCAGGCACGTATCCAGGGGGGAGGCCCATGGGGCCCGGGCCCGCCCCCCTCCCCCCCCCCCCGAAATTTTTCATTTTGCTGGGACCTCCTCTCCCCCCTTTCCCTCATACAGCATTTTGTCATGGGCGGGCCCCCCCCTAAACAAAATCCTGGCTACGTGTCTGTACCATACATAACCCCTTAAAAAAAAAAAAAAAAAAAAAAGTTTTGAGGATTGAATTAAAGGGTTCATGAAACGCTATTAGGGGGTTTTCGTAGATCGTTTCCACTGTCCCGCAACGTTCTCCGCAACCCGCTACGAGATCCGGGACCCTTCCAGGCAAGGCTAGCGCCGCGCATGCGCAGCAGTGGCGTCTTCGTTCAGGAGAGCGTAGCGTAGGTGGAAGAACGCTATACGAAAACTCCCTATTGGGTTGGAATGTTCATGACTTTTCAGAGGCGCACTGGTCCTTGCCTGGCCCAAGTATACTCGCACAGAAAGCCACTGCTTCAGGAGCTTCTTTGTCGCGGTGAAACTGCGAGGATAAAAGGGGACTATTTTTTTCAGTCTTGCCTTCCCCAAGCTTGATGACGTCATTGTGGGATCGAAACAACGTTACTAGATTACCACAGTTATGGAACTCCTGCGGAAGGGGGTACCACCTCACTCACTTCAGGTGGTGCAGTGTTAAACGTTTTTTTGTTTTTGTTTTTTTATTGATGAAAGGGTTTATAGCTTGTGGTGGTTAAATGTTTCTTATTAATGAAAATGTCATGTCAAGGCCTCTTGATAAAAATCATCTCGCCTTACTTATAAATATCATCTAGCACTTCAGTCCGCCTCCCGTCGTTTGAAGCGCCATCTAGATTTTCGTTTCATGAACGCCATCTAGACGCTGTGCTACGAAACGTACGTATTCCATGGAACACACTGCAGTTACCATAGCAGGCGCGTCGAGCGACGCGACGCGAGTTGTGGTGAGTGAGGGGAAGGGGTTACTGTTCGTGCAAGCAGCGTCTATGAGCAATTCCGTAACTGAGCTAATCTAATAACGTTGGATCGAAACCACCCGCCTGACGACAGTCGACCGCGGCTCATGGATAGTGCACGAGAACTGCGTGAGCACTCGACTTCGGCTCGTAACAATCAATGCCTCGCCGGACACTCGGGTAGGAGCGATCGTGTTCAACCACTGCAGTGACGAGAATAGCCGAACTCTAACAATGCCTGGACCTCAGAGCGCGTTTTTTACCTTGCCGACCCCAGCGCGTGGCTGTGATTAACGTTGGCGGCATAGGATACGCACCAGGCCACCTGGCCGCTTGTTCTGGCTCCGAGTTGAGGAAAAAAAAAATCATATTTCTCTTCTTTTTTTTTTTTTGTCGACTGCTATTCTTTAGAAATGAAAACTAAGGCAAGTATATTCAGTTATTAACGTTAGGAAGTGATTCTAATTAGTATTTAGTGAAAGTAAAAAAAATCGTATCATGGCCGCTTTAATGATCCGTACAACATGAGAAAAATTTGGGTGCGTATCTTTATACAGCCTAGAACTTAGCCTGCCTCAACGGGCGACTTGTCTCCACGCTGTAGATGAGAAATTTAGCCATAGTAGTATAACCGCTAATTTGGGGTCTCTAACGTGCACCACGCAGTAGTGATACACGACCGCACGCCGGTACGATGCTCATCCAGATTAGGGTGCCTCAATGTCCTTCTGTTTAGGGTGATGCCACCCTTTGTAGTACCCAGTACCCGATGCCGACAGCACGTGCTCACGGGTAAAATACAAAGAAATCGACGAAAACAAAATGTCGCCATAGCACAGTCAGCGCCACAAACGCCTGCAAGGACACGCTCTTTCACGCGCTCCTGAACAAAAAAGAAAAATAAAAGTGTGGGACAAAATGGCCAGGTGTCTCGACCCTAAGCAAAGTGCACATGAAGGCACCCTAATCCAGATCGAAACGGGCAGGGGTGGGGATTGAACCCAGGATCATTGGGCTCTGCAGCGCGAGCTTTCGCTCCACGTGCTCCGAGCTGATATGCGATAGCCCATTCGGCCACGGGTTCCCCTCTGTACAACAGGGTCGCTAAACTCGTCAAGCACAACTTTGTGCCCGAAGTTTGCGGAACGCGCTAATTGGACTCTCGCGACGCTGACGTCGCGCCGAGCGAGGTGTCAATCATTCGAACGCTCATTTCTTTGAGAGAGGCAGAATGTAGTAAAGTTCATCGAGGCGCGCGTGCGGCGCGTGAGGGGCGCGAGGAGCCCGCTGATTGAACGGCTTCGCCGATGACGTAGCGCCCATTTGTCCCTACATCCCTACGCCAAGCTAAAATTAATGCTTTACAGATTGTCCCTAGGCGACCTGCTGACGCTCAAAATCCCTCCGAAGTTTGTGTAAAAAAGAAACCTCGTTTGTCGAAGTTGTCGCTGACGTCAAAGTGACGTTTCCGAACTTTGCGAGAGCCGTCGTCGTCGCTATGAGACCACCGGGGACGCCTTTCAACTCCCCGACGACGACTTTCGGCGACAGTACCGGCTATCGAAAGCCGTTGTCCGTTGACTCTGCAACGAGCTTCGTTCGGCGCCCGGACTTAGAGGCGGCGGACAATCGCGTCTACCATGACCGCGGAACCACAAGTTCTTTGCGCGCTCCGGTTCTTCGAAACCGGTAGCTTTCAAGGCATGGTGGCGACTGACGACCACCTGTCAGTCTCCCACATGACTGTGAGCCGGGCTGTCAGAGTTTTTGCGACTGCCATCGTTTTTTTTTTTTTTTCTGCAATATCCGAAGAGGTACTAATAAGCTAGTATACCATTCAGAATGTTGGAAAACAAACAAGAACCGGGATAATTCTTGGGTAGGTTCGAGAGTCTCCCGGCAGCCGGCAGAATTGTTGGCGGTCAAATCAGTTCATCGAACGACGTGTCATCGACAGATCGTTTCATCGGCACGCGATGTAATCACATGAAAGAGATTTTCTTTCGTTAGAGGTATATACAAGTTAAACATTTTCACACCTTTATACATGTAAGTGGGGTGTCCAATAACTAACCCCCTAATAAGTGTAGCAATAGACCTTTATAAAAAAATGTAAACCTCACACCTTTAAAAATGTGATTTTTTAAACACGTTTCTTAAAACGTGTGATAATGCACTGCACCTTTTTATAAACATGTAAAACTACAATACCCCTTCTCGTCAGACACGTAGCCAGGGGGGGGGGGGGGCATAAGGCCCCCCCCCCCCCCCCCGAAATCTTCCATTTTGCTGGGGCCTCCTCTCCCCCCTCCCCCTCATAGAGCACTTTGTCATGGGCGCCCCCCCCCCCCCCCCCCTAATACAAAATCCTGGCTACGTGCCTCCTTCTCGTCAAGGTGTAATTACCACAGTACATTCCTTTTTTGGGGTGTACACAGTGGCCCGGGACCCAATAAAATGAGATTACGAGACGGAATGTCCAACGAGCCTGAATGTCCAACGAGACGAAAGATCCAATGATGGATATTCAGGCACGTTGGACATTCAGGCACGTTGGACATTCCGTCTCGGTTGGACCTTTCGTCTCGATGGACATTCAGGCTCGTTGGACATTCCGTCTCGGTTGGATCTTTCGTCTCGACGGACATTCAGGCTCGATGTACATTCCGTCTCGATTGGATCTTTCGTCTCGTTGGACATTCAGGCACGTTGGACATTCCGTCTCGCCTGTCACGTGCTAGAATAATTTGTCTTGTTAATATACAGATTTTGTGTATATTTAATCCGCGTTCCTGCAGACATTGCTGTATTTTCGTCATGCTAAAATGTCGTGCCACTAAAGCCGTTGACGAGCCTACAGAGAAACGCAGAGCAGACACAAATGTTATAATTTCATCTATATATGAAGGCATGATGGTTAGTTAGCTGAGTGCCGATGCGCAGCTAAGTACCCGTCGGTTAAAAGTGTTGATTGTACGACGCAAAACGCTCCTTTGAAATTGACATTTCATATGTTTCGAATGTTTCGATGACATAAATCAGCCAATTTGAAATATATAGTAAACTAAGGATGCGGTGTCTGCGTGTTCTGGTTTCAGCAGTTTGCACAAGCGTAAATTCCCACTAATAAAAAAAAATTAGATAAAATTTACATCTAATGCGTTTATAAATACACGGGGGTGGGACCTGACAGCATATGAGTAACTGCAGAACGATTGTGTGAATTTAGCACATTTTTATTTTTGTTCGTTTTGGAACAGACAACTACTTTCTGTACACTGCAGTTGCCAGTAGTTTACACACGCAGGCGTTCCGTGCCAATAGGTTCGTATGGCACATACTCAAGCGAGAATACTGACATCACGCAGTACGCAATTTTTTTTGCATGAGACATGCACAGTGGTTCTCAGAAGCCCATGTAATTTAACTGGCTTCTGGAAGCACTCCGAAGCTCGCGATTACGTCGAGATAGTTGATGACGTCTCAGTACGTGGGAGCTTGACTTCTGATAAAGGACGCAAACGCGTCCATCTCGGCGTGCAGCAGATGGCTCCTGTTGACAACGGCGCTGGTGGTCGGTTTGTCTACAACCAGGGGGTCCAACAACAAAGCCTGGAAGCGGTTTTGCGCCACGTGCTGCGATACTTGCAGAAACTGAATTTAATCCGCAAGATCAGGGTGGCGGCTGCCAAGACGACTGTGCAGCCCGTTGTGCCAGCCCTCTACCATGTTTGTCGTTCTTGTTTCTAGCCCTAGGCCAATTCGCAGAACGGAGATGGGGGGGGAGGGGGGGGGGAAGTGCCCATTCGTCGAACTGTCGAAAAGAGTTGATTAGGGTGTCTAGACAGCCGGGGACAGTGGGAGTCAACAATGATACCCCCTTTTCAAAAAAGAGAAGATGACAAATGAAGTTCTCAGAATTTGCAAACGATCAATAGAGAATCGTAGCCGGGTCGTTCAAAATTATAAAGGTCGGGTCCTACGTGAATATGTTCACTTGCGAATCTAGCATAATAGAATTCGGGAAGACCGAGCGAGGGGCTGACCTCCTGATCCAGTGGTCATATGTGCACTTGTAATGTGCGTATATGAGTAGATCGCGGTCGCACTGTCGCGGCGGCTCGGCGACAGAGTTACAACCTGTTGAAATCCGATCGCAGCCTTGGTATGGTACCAGGGCGCGTATCGGTGCGATTGCTGCATGCCACGTGACCTGAAAAGGCAAAGCGGAAACGACGGAAGCGAATCCTAAAAAGTATTGTATCAATTATTAATATTACCTACTTGTTGCTTAATACATGGTTTACTGCGACAGCAATCGCTTTGGTGGCCGACCCATGCGAAACTAATCGTCGCGATAAACGCGAATGGGCCGACTCCTCTGAACAATCACCGGACTAAAGCTCACCACTTTAGGACTTCACCTGCACATAGGCTCAATGGAAAGAACATTGTATTTTATCAATTTTTTTTTTTTTTGGTATGAGGATCGAATTTTTGTTTCTGGGGACCGGGAAGCCAAATCAGAAATGTCTTTAACTTACACCCTCGTTAAAAAGAAATTACACTACAATTTAGTGTAATTACACAAACTACACCGCCTTGGCCTAGCAATAATACTAACAATTTGACCAGGCGTTTCTCTCCCATGCGGGGTGCATCATCTTTGCGCGACCAGGGTCATCAATGAGGAAAATACATTAACCCGTAGAATACGGAAAGAAGACTGTGGCTGGGGATAAGCAAGATTGACGATTCTAAGAACTCCCGAGAACCCAGTTGTGGCGGTAACGCGTTACAAATAATGGCGTTACCGGTAACGCGTTACATTTTTCGGTAACATACTCGTTACTTTTTCAAAACAGTAAAGGGTAACGTATTTACGTTACTTATTTCAAGTCACGTGTAACGTAGTTACGTTACACGTTACTTCTTCTTACAAATATTTAACAAAAATTACAATTCAATATTTTTCGTGTTTTGGGCTGCCAAGCCATGTAAATTTTTAAGTTTTTGTGTTTTCTTTGTGTTTTTTTTTATCGTGACTACTTGGTGAAACCGTATAAAAAAATGAAGTAATTACGTTCAGTTTCTTCATGAACGTAATGTTTCTTGAAATATGGCTCTTGTGCATACCTGTACCGTCAAAACAGTAAAACGTGTTAATTCATAATTAAGGAAGTAACGTGCGTAACTTTTTATCGGTAACGAAAACGGTAAGGCGTTCCTTCCATTTTGAAGTAACGTAGGACGGTAACGCGTCACTTTTATTTGCAAGTGACGAGTAACGTATGTCGTTGCTTTTTTTCGGTAACGCCTACAACACTGCGTGGACCCCACATTTGTTTCCGTGCCAGAGTTACGACGTTCTGAAAGCAAACGCGTGACCGATTGTCAATGGTCAACGAGTTCGGTCTTTGATCTTGTAGCATGTGGGACCTTTTTGCACGTCCTTTTTTTTAATTATAAAAATTATTTTTATATTTACAAATATAAAACGAACAAAATGTATTGTTTTTTTTTTTTGGTGTTATGAAGTCTACGAAATACACGAGCATAATTTTCATTTTATTCGGGGGACTTCACAGAGGCAACGTCATCGAGACAAGCTCAGCGGCACACCAAAATAGCCGTGCAGCGAAAAGCCCGGTACTGAAAAGCCCGGTGCCGAAACGACCACGTACCGAAACACCGCGTACCGAGATCCCCGCACCGAAACCTCCGGTTCCCTATTTCATCGAACGCGTCTTTCACCGCCGTCGCTTTCAGTAATCCAACTTTTTCATATCCGTTGGATATTCAGACTCGTAGGACATTCAGGCTCGTTGGACATTCAGGCACGTTGGGCATTCCGTCTCGATTGGACCTTTCGTCTCGTTGGACATTCAGGCTCGATGGACATTCCGTCTCGATTGGATCTTTCGTCTCGTTGTACATTCCGCCTCGCCTGTCACGTGACCGATTGGACATTCAGGCTCGTTGGACATTCAGTCTCGTTGGACATTCAGGCCATAAGCGATAAAATGACTGAAAAATTAAATTACACAAACGAGTCGCCGAAACAACACGTTGCTTCTTGGCGAGTGTCGAGGCAACTTCGGCCGAAAACGCTTATGGCCTGAATGTCCAACGAGACTGAATGTCCAACGAGCCTGAATGTCCAATCGGTCACGTGACAGGCGAGACGGAATGTACGAGACGAAAGATCCAATCGAGACGGAATGTCCATCGAGCCTGAATGTCCAACGAGACGAAAGGTCCAATCGAGACGGAATGTCCAACGTGTCTGAATGTCCAACGAGACGAAAGGTCCAACCGAGACCGAATGTACAACGAGCCTGAATGTCCAACGAGTCTGAATATCCAACGGATATGGAAAAGTTGGATTACTGAAAGCGACGGCGGTGAAAGACGCGTTCAATGAAATAGGGAACCGGAGGTTTCGGTGCGGGGATCTCGGTACGCGGTGTTTCGGTACGTGGTCGTTACGGCGCCGGGCCTTTCGCTGCACGACTATATTGGTGTGCCGCTGAACTTAATTGTCTCGCTGACGTTGCCTCTGTGAAGTCCCCCGAATAAAATGAAAATTATGCTCGTGTATTTCGTAGACTTCATACCACCAAAAAAAAAAAAAAAAGAATACATTTTGTTGTTCGTTTTATATTTGTAGATATAAAGATAATTTTTATAATTAAAAAAAGGACGTGCAAAAAGGTCACACATGCCATAAGATCAAAGACCGCGAACTCGTTGACCATTGACAATCGGTCACGCGTTTGCTTTCAGAACGTCGTAACTCTGGCACGGAAACAAATGTGGGGTGCACGCAGTGTTGTAGGCGTTACCGAAAAAAAGTAACGACATACGTTACTCGTTACTTGCAAATAAAAGGAACGCGTTACCGTCCTACGTTACTTCAAAATAGAAGGAATGCCTTACCATTTTCATTACCGATAAAAAGTAACGCACGTTACTTTTGCGTTACTTTCTTAATTATGAATTAACACGTTTTACTCTTTTGACGGTACAGGTATGCACAAGAGCCATATTTCGAGAAACATTACGTTCATGAAGAAACTGAACGTAATTACTTCATATTGTTTTACGGTTTCACCAAGTAGTCACGAGAAAAAACGCAAAGAAAACACAAAAACTTTAAAATTTACATGGCTTGGCACCCTAAAACACGAAAAATATTGAATGGTAATTTTTGTTAAGTATTTGGAAGAAGTAACGAGTAACGTAACTACGTTACACGTGACTTGAAATAAGTAACGTAAATACGTGACCCGTTACTGTTTTGAAAGGTAACGAGTACGTTACCGAAAAAGGTAACGCGTTACCGGTAACGCCATTATTTGTAACGCTTTACCGCCACAACTGGGTCCACGAAGAGATTTTAGAATCGTCAATCGTGCTTCTCCCCAACCACAGTCTTCTTTCCGTATTCTACGGGTTAATGTATTTTCCCCATTAATGACCCTGGTCGCGCAAATATGATGCACCCCGCATGGGAGAGAAACGCCTGGTCAAATTGTTAGTATTATTGCTAGGCCAAGGCGGTGTAGTTTGTGTAATTACACCAAATTGTAGTGTAATTTTTTTTTTTCTTTAACGAGGGTGTAAGTTTTAGACATTTCTGATTTGGCTTCCCGGTCCCCAGAAACAAAAATTCGATCCTCATACCAAAAAATATATAAAATACAATGTTCCTTCCATTGAGCCTTTGTGCAGGTGAAGTCCTAAAGTGGTGAGCTTTTATCCAGTGATTGCCCAGAGGGGTCGGCCCATTCACGTTTATCGCGACGATTAGTTTCGCATAGTTCGGCCACCAAAGCGATTGCTGTCGCAGTGAACCATGTATTAAGCAACAAGTAGGTAATATTAATAATTGATACAATACTTTTTAGGATTCGCTTCCGTCGTTTTCGCTCCGCGTTTTTCGGTCACGTGGCATGCAGCAATCGCACCGATACGCGCCCAGGTACCATACCAAGGCTGCGATCGGATTTCAACAGGTTGTAACTCTGTCGCCGAGCCGCTGCGACAGTGCGACTGCGATTTATTCATATGCGCACATTACAAGTGCACATATGACCCCAGGATCAGGAGGACATCCCCACGCTCGGTCTTCCCGAATGCAATTATGCTAGATTCGCCAGTAAACATATTCACGTAGAACCCGACTTTTATAATTTTGAACGACCCGGCTACGATTCTCTATTGCGCGTTTGCACATTCTGAGAGCTTCATTTGTCATCTTCTCTTTTTTGGAAATAGGGTATCATTGTTGACTCCCACTGTCCCCGGCTATCTAGACACCCTAATCAACTCTTTTCGACAGTTCGACGAATGGGCACTTTCCCTCCCCCTCCCCCTCCCTCCTTCCCCCCCCCCCCCCCCCCCCATCTCCGTTCTGCGAATTGGCCTAGGGCTAGAAACAAGAACGACAAACATGGTAGAGGGCTTGCACAACGGGCTGCACAATCGTCTTGGCGGCCGCCATCCTGATCTTGCGGATTAAATTCAGTTTCTGCAAGTATCGCAGCACGTGGCGCAAAACCGCTTCCAGGCTTTGTTGTTGAACCCCCTGGCTGTAGACAAACCGACCACCAGCACCGTTGTCAACAGGAGCCATCTGCTGCACGCCGAGATGGACGCGTTTGCGTCCTTTATCAGAAGTCAAGCTCCCACGTACTGAGACGTCATCAACTATCTCGACAGGATCGCGAGCTTCGGAGTGCTTCCAGAAGCCAGTTAAATTACATGGGCTTCTGAGAACCACTATGCATGTCCCATGCAAAAAAGTTGAGTACTGCGTGATGTCAGTATTCTCGCTCGAGTATGTGCCATACGAACCTATTGGCACGGAACGCGTGCGTGTGTAAACTACTGGCAACTGCAGTGTACAGAAAGTAGTTGTCTGTTCTAAAGATAAACGAACAAAAATAAAAATGTACTAAATTCACACAATTGTTCTACATTTACTCATGAGCTGTCAGGTCCCACCTCCGTGTATTTATAAACGCGTTAGATGTAATTTTTTTTTTTATTAGTGGGAATTTACGCTTGTGCAAACTGCTGAAACCAGGACACGCAGACACCGCATCCCTATTTTACTATATATTTCAAATTGGCTGATTTATGTCTTCGAGACATTTCAAATGTTAATGTCAAAGGAGCGTTTGGTGTCGTACAATCGACACCTTTAACCGACGGGTACATAGCTGCGCATCGGCACTCAGCTAACTAACCATCATGCCTTCATATATAGATGAAATTATAATATTTGTGTCTGTTCTGCGTTTCTCTGTAGGCTCGCCAACGCCGGCTTTAGTGGCACGACATTTTAGTATGACGAAAATACAGCAATGTCTGCAGGAACGCGGATTAAATATACACACAAGTCTGTATAATTAACAAGACAAATTATTCTAGCACGTGACAGGCGAGACGGAATGTCCAACATGCCTGAATGTCCAACGAGACGAAAGATCCAACCGAGACGGAATGTACAACGAGCCTGAATGTCCATCGAGACGAAAGATCCAACCGAGACGGAATGTCCAACGAGCCTGAATGTCCATCGAGACGGAAGGTCCAACCGAGACGGAATGTCCAACGTGCCTGAATGTCCAACGTGCCTGAATATCCAACATTGGATCTTTCGTCTCGTTGGACATTCAGGCTCGTTGGACATTCCGTCTCGTAATCGGCCGAAAACCGGCTTCAATATTGGCCGGATGTACGGTTTTGCGCCTCGTCCCGACATCCGGCAGGTATGGGTGTGTACCGATGCAAATACACGATTTATGTCTAATAGCACTGGCACCACTGATCTCTTATTAGGCTGGATCGCGGATAGAGGACTGTATTGCTGGGGTCGAGCGGCACCACCGGCAGCCGTCGCTTGACACGATCTAATGCATGCTATAGGAGAAACGGGAAAACTCAATTTTATTACGTTAGTAGGTTGTTCTCGATCATGAAACTTCTATCGTGTTTCCGCAAATAACAGTTAATATTGTGGGCAAGAATATTAAACGCGTTAGAATACCAATCTTGTTTAAATAAACGTTGCGTGGTTGAGGGTCGAGGGCGACTTTGTTGGGCGTTAACTGTGATGTGTTTAATGAGACAAGGGTACCGAGAGTTATTGTGGTGTCATCCGTGATCTCGAAGTCATCAGAGCTCAGCAAACGATAAGTTGGAAGGCCTTTACTGGGGACATTCGCATCGTTTTAACCGCTTGTACATAGTACTTCATGGTGAAAGCTTTTTCTTTAAACTGCTGTGAGGGCTTCCGTGACAAACTGAAACTCGGAGCGTGCCGTTCAGTCGCTGAACGTGCCGTTTATTTAGCAACCGAAGCAAGCGACGTCAGTAAAGTCGGTGGTGCTCCGGCCCATTTATTTTTTTTTTTTTTTAAATCAATGTTCGAACGTTTGACGAATGTCTAGTTGATCTCCAAGCACCCGATATAATCATCGCAGCACGTCATAAAATACTCGCCCTCGAGCACCGCGTACAAGCTTCCTATTTTTGCGTGTTTCTCCCTTAGACTTTCGTGTATTGCCTCATGGTGTAATACGCCAAAACAACAAGGACGAAAACGAAGGGAGAACTAGACAGGATGCGGCGTATTGCCTATTGTCAAGCAATGGCCGCCGGTGAGGCCAGTGACGGGCTCCCGATCCGAGATCCAGACTTGCACTGTGAGAGTTCTAATGCATTGCACCCGCGGAGTGCTGCACGGAGAACAGGCCCCGGACGAACTTGCCGAATGCACCTAGTGCAGACTGATGCTGTCGCCATAGATGTTGTAAAAAAGTACCGACCTCAAACCGAAACTAGCGCCTTTTTGTTCGACGTGATGGGTGGGAATGCGGGAGCGCAGCCGCTGCCATCGTTTATCTATAAACGTTGGTTGCTGCAACGTGTCACTTATATTCGCGATGATTTCCAATTAAGGAACTCGGCTGTCAGAGATATCTACAGACGGCGTAAGTTTCCGAAGCCAGCTGACTACAAAACAGCATACACTTGAGAAAATGTATGGCACTGTACGCGCAAAAGCTTGCTTCGTTTTAAGCATAGTATTATGAGTGAACCACTGAAAGGATACTGCTTAAATCTAGTTCTTTGGAACATCTAGCAATATGTTTCGTAAGACTTTTTTTTATTTCCCTGGTGAGGGCATTGAGAACGAGAGCTTTCACAAACAAAAATACGACGGGGCAAGATAGCTGCCGTTCAAATATGACTGTGCTTGAGCTCGGGCAACGTCTCCATGTTTAGCCTTCCCGGACGCTGAGTGAATGCGTCACAGGTTTCTGCTGTGGGAGCTTTGTCGAAAAATGTTCCGCTTTTCACCTGCACACAGATGATGCGAGATCTCGCGGCCTCTGTGTTTGTCCTGGGCCTTTCATTACACACTGGTAGGTTTCAGCGTCGTACGGCAACAAAGCGACCCAATTTTGCAAATGAAACACGGGTCGTCGATTCCTCCCTCGTGGAATATCAGACGCTTACAATTCAAGCTCGCGTTTGAGTTTGTGGCCCCGCGGACGCGATTTCGAGCATAATACAAACTTTTTCTTTCAGCTCCGCTGTGCGAATGCCGCCTCGTAGCAGACGAACTCCCGTCGTCTCTCTCAGCTCCTCGCCTGGGCGAGGCATGACGGGATTGTCGGCGCTAGAGAGCTCAAAGACAACGTACAGCGAGCGCGTGAACGCTCGCCTCCCGCGCTGTCTCGTGCTCTCGTGCACCGCCTAGGGCTCGCGGGGGATTTTTCGTCAAAAGTTGCGAAGTTGAGCGCGCGCAGGGAGGGATACTTTGCGGCGTTCTTTTGGTAACTCCCCCCGCTACGTCAAAAAACGAAGAATGTTTTGCTTCACGAGTTTAGCTACCCCAGGAGTGACATTGTGAGCCGTTTAAAACAAAAGAAATCATCTGG